>JANTEX010259696.1:0-18426 GCA_024741295.1 Macrocera vittata | reverse complement strand
TACTTTTCAAAATAATTGTCTTATGAGCCAACTTTTTGTACATGCCAAAGTTATATGTATATGGTATTTAAAAAAAAAGTGGAACTTGTTGACAAAGCTTGTACTCTGAAAAGCTCTTTTGCATTGAAGTAGTACACATAGGTATACATTACCTACTTTGTTATGCAAAATAGCGACGAATTATATTTATGCAAGGTTAAAATGCAAGATGATGGTGTATTAAACGTTTGATGTTTGCTGGTGCATAATGTTTTGTGTTTATGTAAAATGTATTATAATATATAATATAACTATGTAGATATCATATTATATCAATACAAACAATTCGTCTAACATTTATGTAAATATTTATATATTTTAAGTTGTTAAAAGTTTTATTTTGAAACCTATTATGCAAAACAAAATCAAGTCGTTAACCCTTCGAGGTTCAATACTCGATATTAGGATCGCCGAAAATTCTTTAAAATTAATTAAATTATGTATATTGTGTCGAACATTTAATTTTGCAGATTTTTTTCCCTTAATTAATCATTTTTGTTGTTACCGCGCTATGTATAGGCCAATTTAACGAATTGCGTTGAAACTTTTACTGGATTTGTATATTCTTGTAAATCCTCTTTGTTTCTATCATGCTTAAACAAGTGCCCTTAACTAGAGTTTCCGGAAAGTATTTTATGCTAATCGCGTTCATTTCTAGTTTTCAGAGAAGTCATGCGGGCATAAAACCTATACGGTTATATACCGACTTTTTTTCCTGCGAATTATTGTAGTGGCTTAATAAAGATTCTGAATTTTTTTTAACGGGTACATTGAGAACGGCACATTTGAAAGTAGTCGATGATATATGATATTAGATGCGATATTGATGCTCGCCTTGCAGCCCATATCATCCTTTTGGATTTTTCTTAAGCATTTGATCAGGCATACACTGCAATTCGTTATACAGTTTTATATGGTAACGTTTGCACTTTATCTTTTCAGTTCAGCCGCAAAATCTTACTTCATCTTGTCTACCAGTTGCGCGGGTTCAATCTGTTAAAGTAAATGAAACAACATATCTGATGTGCTATTAGTTTTAATGGGTGTCCGCAATGACTCGATTCTTGGTCCTTTACTGTTTTTGTTTGTATATAAGTGATCCTTAAAACATCTGATCTCGAGTCAGTTATGATCTCTATGCGGACGGTCTACAAATGTATTTACCCAGTAGCATTAAAAATGTCATGCTCTGCGTTAATAATTTTAATGACGCGCTCTGTTCAATAAGTCCTTGGTCCATATCGAACTACTTAAAACTTAGTGCACCAAAGACATAGTCAATTATTTTTTATTCAGTCTATAAATAACGGTGTTAGATAACATTGGCAGGTTGGTCGTTTCCAATGACCACGCACTTATGCCGGTTTTCGACCCATTGTACATTCCCTGTTGTATGCATTGTATACTAGGTGCTGAATCTACTCGTGGCTAAGACGAATTTCAGCAAGCAGTTCAAATCAATATTTCTAAGCTGATTCGGTGATAACTGGTGTTCACCTAGTATGGTAGCTCTTGAAGAGTTAAAAATTTGGGGCAGTTACGAAAAAAGATGTACTGCCGTCTCCTCTTCTGTTACGCAATTTTTACATAGCGGACTTTGGCATACCCCTATGGTATAAAGATGTGAGTTGAGTGTGCAGTGTCCTGTGACAATTGACACAATTAGTCTTAAGTTATTCCTGATGTGATTTTGGTTTCAAGATTTTCTTTACATGCCTCTGCTAATTTCGATTTAAATTTTGTCGATGAGAGCGCTGCCTGACTGTCACTGTATATTGAAATCCGTCTTTCTAGGATTACGCTCGCAGTCATAATGTCGATACTTTTGTTTGTGGCAAACACAGTAGTGAATTTACCGAAGCATAACTATATCCCATATCTGTGTTTGCTAAGTAAATTCCAGCTCCAGCCTGAGCGTCATTTAACGATCCATCAGTGTATATCGCGAATTTATCACTTATAGGGGATTCATTTGTTAACCATTGTTCCTAGCAATTATTACGAAATAGTTGAGTTCAGATGTGTCTATTCTTGGCAGATGATCGGTTGTCATTAACAAATTGGGATTTTCTTTCTAAAGCTTCTTGTGGGGCCAATGTTTTGCATCTTAGCCACCAAAACAAGACAGCTTAACAAACCTGAAGTTTTATGATTACTGTATAAATCCAGTAGATAACCCCTCGTGAGATACCCCAGTTTGTAACAAAAGCTCGACGACATTCGAAAAAGGTTATCATCACCTTTTTGGTTGAAGCCTCCAGATGTGAGAGAGTAGAATTACACCTAGATACTTTAGACTATTCGATTTTACAATCGCCGATCCAAATATCTTTGGCATTGTTAGTGAATTTATTACTCCTTTTTTGTGAACAGAACGATTAATAATTTCGAAGGATTTACGGTCAGGCCTTCATCTTTATACCACCTCTCAACGATATTCATAGCTGTTTGCATACTATCGCTTAATGTGCTCTCGAGGTTTCTAACTAATAAAATCAGGATGTCGTCAGTATATCCCTGAGCAAAAAGATTTTCTTCATTTAGTTCTAGTATCAAAGAGTTAACGATCATACTCCATAATAACGGCGAAGTGCAACCAGGGCATCCCCTTCATGCAGACATTGAGGATTCTGTACTGCCAATGGGAGTAAATCTTTCTTCTTGATAGCGTGTTAGTGAACCATGAGTTTAGTAATTTAGATACACCGTGTAACCGTGAGGTTTTATCAAAGGCTCCTTGAATATCAAGGGATGCATATAATGTCATCTCTTTCATATCCAAGGAAATTTCTATTCTACCAATGCCTTTTTGCAGTGCAGTTTCTGTAGATTTTTCTTTCTGATATGCATGCTGGTTTTTATGCAAAGAATAATCCACTAGTGGACCTGTTCTTATGTAATCATCAACTAGTTTTTCTAAAGATTTTAGTCTATCCTCGGTTGAGTCTGTCCTCGGTTTAGAAATAAAAATGACTTTCATCCCTCTCCAAGCCTTTGGAGTGTATCCAAAGGCAATGTTCGCTTTAATAAGTGGCGCAATTAGGCTCTCTAGACCATTTTGAAGCATCAGAGGGCTAATTAGATCATTTCCAGCGGTTTTCTATGGTCCAAACTACTCAACTACCATCTTAGTGTTATTCCTTGTGACTAGCCGAGAAGCCATATTGTATGTCAGCCACGAAAGTGAGTTTACAGCATGTGTTTGGCCGATTCTTCACCGTTCACTGTATATCTGCCGCAGTCAAACCACAAAACACCATTGCGATCCTGATCCCTCTTTACTGTGATCCAATTTTGATTATTTAGTAGTAAGTTTTTCGCTGTATACGTCGTAGTATTTTGTTATCTTCAATTAAATCTTGTCCTTATATCCATGCATAGTGGCTTTTGTTAGGTTTGGCGGCTCAGACTTTAGACTTTATCCAATTAACGTCTGATTGCGATTTGCCTCTAAGCAAAAAACGACCTTAAGTAAACTGAATCCGTCAAATGACGGTAAGGTTTCAGTGTCCGGTATCGAAAAGACGAAGCTTTCAATAGATTTAAGAATCAGGTCTACTTGTTCTAGTGTAATTCTTGTGGTTATTAATCCTTTTTCTAGAATATACACTCTCCGTACATCAGTGGCAACCACTGAATATGGAGTGCTGTATTTTTTTCTTCTGGGGGATTCTGGCAGCGATTCATCTGTTTATCGATCGTTTTTATGGTTGGTCCTCGATATTCATTTCCAAATCGTTGCTTAAGTTCACGATGGTGAGCTTTTTCTCTGCTTTTGTGAAACGCTTTTTTGTATGGTTGCCGACAATTTCTTTTTTTCTTTGTTCTGGCTTGTGACTGTCTGATTCCTTCCTTCCTCATCTTCATCTGAATCTGCACGAAAATCTACAAAGAAGTCGTATATTTTCTTAAACACCATCTACAATTTTTTATTTATTTAACTTCGCTCTCAAGGCAAAACAGATTGTCAATCGTAGAATAACTTGCTGAGAATATCGTTATCGTCTAATCATTATTCGAATCAATTATTTTACAGCCTCGTTCTGACCTTTTTGGTTGCATTACCGAAGCTATATAATTCGATACTACTCCAACGTCGTTCGTCTTATGTACAGGCTTTGTTTTTGATAATCTTTCTTTTGATCCTCCCTTCATAACACCGTTAAATAGTTTAAAAATATCGTTTAATGGAGCCCCCTAGTCCACATTCAATCGTTTACCTTTAAGGAAGCTAAACTATATATTTTCCCTTCTCTAGCTCAACTATCGTATCAACTATCTCCGTATTTATCTAAGTGGTCCACTCTTTAGAAAATGCTGTGCTAAATACTCTACATCCACCTCACATTCATCATCCCCGAATTAATCGTTTTCACGATTTTCCACCAATATTTCATACTCTTTAGTCGGTCTAGTTTTACTGTACCAGTACCTCAGAATATACTTCTGCATATAGTCGCATAATTTCTACGTTGCTCCTCTGACAGTCTAACTTAACTCTTCCATAAATCTTAATATTTTCGTTGAGTATATTTGTGCCTTTTTCCAACACAATTATGGCAGCGGGATCATTTTTCTAGTTCCTTAACTCTCCATTTTCAATCTCATAATTCTTATAATTCTCATATTCAAAGAGCCAGTCAATTGTTAGGCTATCTAACGGAAATCTGCACTATAGTAATCTATGTAATCAAGTGATTTGAATTCCTCTTAAAAAAAACCGGAAAATTCGGAAAACTGAGATCCATTTTTTTTCCGGGTAACAGGTTCTCGAGAACGGACTTTCGTGATTACTGTAAGATTCCGATTCCCAATTCTTATAGGATTTCACCGAAGGATGGTATTTCGGAACTATCCGAAAACAGGATTTTTAGTTAGAATTTTTCGGAAAACTCACGAAGTAAAATTGCCAACAAATGAAAATCGTCGAGAAATTGGTTTTTTAGGTGAAATAAATTTTCGTAATTTTCCGTTAAAATTAAATTTTGTTCTTTTGAAAACGGGTTTGCCGATAAAATGAAAATACCGACGAAAATTAGATTCTCGGTTTCGTTTTGAAATTGAGATATCGGAAAACCGGATTCTGGGAACTGTGCATTAGTTGAGATTTCTGAAATTGTCGAGTAGTTTCCAGAAACGGAATTCCCAATATTTTCCTCGTAAAGGCATTTCCGAAAAAACGTTATTACCAGAAATTTCTAGATTTTTTGTCGGAATATGTATAAGCCAAATAGATTAAAGAAAATATGATACCTCCCTAAAATTAATTATGATTTATATTTATCCTCAACTTAAACCAATATAATAAATATTATCCTGCTCCTTTATTATGTCGAATAATTTCAAATGTTATTCTTTTGGATACAATTCCATTTTAACGTAATTTGAAATCTTAAACCGTGATATTTCCGTAATAGCGATAAAAAATAAATAACCAGTAATATCTGTCTATCCAATCAACACTGACTCAGAGACCGTTTTCAGAACCAAAATGGGCAATTGCTTTGAAACTGTGAACACAGACTTTTAGACGTCGTCAAATGACTACGAAATGACTACGAACATGGCGTAGTCAGTCTTACTACGACCCATTTAGACCACAACTTATTATTCGTTGCGTAAACTAAATTATCGGTAAAATCTGTCTATACACTCAACACTGACTCAGAGGCCGTTTTCAGAATCAAAATGGGCAATTGTTTTTAAACCGTAACCATGTTGTCAACCGACTTCTAGACGTCGTCAAATGACTATGTAATGACTACGGTAATATCGTGGTCAGTCTTAAATAGTCCATTTAGTTGTTGCGTAATCAATTAACGACGTCTTATAGTTAGTTAACAACGTCTATACGACTTGATAGCAATTATCCATTTAGGTGCAGAATACGATCTCTGCAAAGTCGAACGAACGTCAGTCAACGACCAAAATCTTTGTGTTGCTTGGGTGTACCTATTTTTTTTAATTACAATTAACTTGTGTTTCTATGAAACGAATAAGGTCAGTTTGAGCTAATTTTTTAATTATTCTTTATCCAGGATAGTCAATGATTAATTGAAGTCGAGATTTGCTAGTGAAAATATTTGGTCTGTTTCGTATCCAGAATCCAGAATAATTATCGATAAGTAAATTTTTACAACACTCGACTTGCTACAGGTTCGATTGCTTAAGGCTTACTTTAATTTTTTTTTTAGATCACCCAAATATTACTAAAACGACGATTTATGATAACTATACTCTGTATGTAATAGTTGATACATACATATATGTTACTCATCGTATCGCATCAAAATCATAAAGTATCGATGAAATTAAATATCAAAATTCATGCCATATTTAAAAGGTTTAGAGATAAAAGCGTATATCCTAATTTGTTTTCGACAAAATCAAAATGGTATATTAGTATTATAATTAAATCGGTATTATTTAAGCTATGTGTATAGATATACTTATAGTTATATATAGAATTCTTTATTAAATATAACACATCAGCAAGCATACCTAAATTACTAACCAAAAAGTAACAAAACCGCAATTCGAACTAGTGCTACAGCAAATATAGAGGAGAGTGGGGTTAAAAGGAACATTTTTACTGATCCACGTATAGGTAAACCCTCCTTTACTGTAGCGGTGGCGACGGCATAAGAGTTCTAGATGATAGACGCAGCCGTCAAACCTATTAGGGAGTCTAAGGCTGACGCGTAGCCATGTCTAGCAAACCGGTCTGTAATTTCGGTCCAGAAACTATGTGCTTCGCTGATCCGTCTAGTTCGTTTCTCAATGGTCAATAAGCGAGTTTGCGTTCTATCGCCAGATCCAAGAGAAAAATCTAAGGCACGACGGCTGTGTGTACTGGACTAGGTTTCGGAGAGGACGTCTCGGGAAATACAGCGTCGGGTGCTCCTGAGGGAACAGGCGCACACAATAGCTCTGCAGCCAGACGTAATGAGGCCTGTGGTTCTTTGACAGGCTGTAAGGCCAAGGAGCTATGTTTCTGTTAAGAAACACTTAACGAAGAAGGCGGTGATATCATTGTAACTTGACATTCTGATCAGATCAGAAGCAATGTCGTCGGTAGATTAAGATTAAAAGAGGATAATTAAAGAACAAGTGAGGGGTTGAGGGAAATATCATTTGATATGACAGTCAGGAAGCTCTTAGGGCACAAAGCCAAGTACTGTATCCACAAAGCTAATCTGGGAATGTCGAACGGTATTAAACCAGTTAGCAAGCAATATTGCAGACAGTCCAAAGAAATACTAAAAGGTCCTTGTCGGTTGATGTTATCAACGGCCATTGTGTTTTGAACAAACACCACGCTTGTTCGGCTTGTGGCTTAGGAAATTAATCGTCGCTACACTTAGACTACACATGACTAATGGGTTTGCGTGAGCGCACAATGGGTTGGCGACTGGGACGGGTAACGGATGGTAAAGAAGATGGTTTCAAGCCCTTCTTGATTTCATCAGCAAGTCAAAAAGGTTCGAGTAATCAGTTTTTGGTTAGATGGTCGCATAAAAGGCCTAATTGGCCTGTGTGTAGCCGTGCGAGTAATCGTCGTCAGACATGGTTTGTTTAAAGAACACAAGAGTAGAAGTTGCAGTTAGTGAATGACATCACGCGACCATGATATGGTCGTGACAAGCGCTTCCGTATGCTAATTCTGTCCAGCCAGAAGGCCTGATGGCTAGATTAATGAATTAGCGGGCATCATGCCGACTTATAAGGAGAATATATGTGACATATTGAGGATGTTTGAGAGACTAAACGGTCTTTAAACATCGGGAAGGCACGTCCAGGCACATAAGAACTAGTTGTGCCATATATAGGATGTTTGAGAGACAGTACTAAGCATCGGGCTGGCACGTCAAAATTCACTTGATCGAACCGAATAATAGTGACATGTAAGAAAACTTGCGCTTTTTGCGATGAGACTCTTGAATGGCCAATTGGCACGCAAAGTTTCTTTAGATTAACTTGCAACACAGCAAAGCAGCGACATCGCTATTAGCTGTATTAGACTCCAGCAGGTGAGAGGTAATCTATGATCGCAGAGCAAATAAACCTAGAGCTTTCCAAGCAAACAAATTAGGTTACATAACGGTTATTCAACCATTTTGTAACCGCGGTTGCAATAGAGCATTTGGTTACTTTAATGTTACAGCAACGTTACAGAAATGTTACTGCAACCGGTTTTGCCAGGTTATCGGTTAACCGAGGTTATAAAATACCCTTGCGGCAACGTTAGGGCAACTGTTGTAACAACGTTGTAGTAACGTTATATAAAACATGAGGGTAAAGATTTACGCTGTATGAACGTTATAGCAACTGTGGATTTCCAGAGGAGTACCGAAAAATTCCTAGTGGAATTACGGGAAAGTTAGCAGAACTAGAGCGGAAGTGATTGGAAGGAAACCAGAAGTCGATCGTAAGTTGACCGCAAGTGACTGGAAGGGACTAGAAATCAACCGTTACCAACCAAAAATGACTGCAAGTTGACCGGAAGTGACTGAAGCTGACAGGAACTGTCGGATCTTGAACGTAAGTTGACCAAAATTGACCCAACCCATGCTTATCTCCTGGTAACTTTTAGTCGGAACGTCGACTTCCGATCATCTACTGTCCCTTCCGGTCGTGTACTTCACTTCCATTCAACTTCACTTTAAGTAAGCATCCGATCAGTATCAGTCATGGCAGTTGCAACTATATTACTACTACATATACACAAGTGACTATTACTATCGTAAAATTTGAAAACCTCCTCCCCTTTTTTGTGGATCCGCCTATGTCGATTTCTACATGTGAAATTGTAAGTTACCTATAACCGACGACGAAACTGTTTTAACTGTATTATACCCGAGAATTTCCAAAATATACATAGCTATCTGAGAGTTAAAAGTTGTTAGCTTAATATCTTCTTAAGGAGCGATTTACAAATTGATTGGTTGAAAATTTTTAAATTGTCATTTTCCACATTTCCTCTGAGGTACAACATTTTATTTTGAAGTATACATTTGAGTTCATTAAGGATTATTTAAAAGTTTAGTTTATGAATTTTCTTTGAGGCACAAAAATCTAATTATGGTATGTTTGAGTACTTAAACTGTATAGTTATCTTTGAGAGTTTAAAGTTTCTTGCTCAAAATTGTCTGGTTGGGGTGATCGACACATTTTTCGCAATCAATCTGCGTCATGAATCCTTTAAATTTTTATAGGTTCAATTAATTATTGTTAATGAATAGGCATTAATTCATAATATAGTAAAACTTAGTTTTCCTTGGAAAATTAAAATTTCAACGAAGATATAGATACATTCGAATCTTGCATAAAAGAAAATATTAAAAAGCTGAATAAATGTTTGTTCTTTAAGTTAATCCTTATAAAGTAGTTATGGTGGCATCCTGTGCCAAACAAAATTTGAAACAAAAAAATAATGTGTACCCGTTTCTATATTAATTTGACGAATTTCAAGAACAAAAACGGATACTTTTACTTTATCCTTCGTAGATTCGCCTGCTATTTCTTCATTATTCAATCGAGCGTTAAGGCGACAATGATTAAAGTGAATTAAGGATATTAGTATATCTTTGCAAAAGCACTTTATAAAAATTCAATTTTCGAGTCGACACTTAAATTTATATAATAAAATATTTATTTATTTAACTTAAGTAGTTTAATAGGTAGTACAGCTGCTTGGCATCGCGCTAAACATGACATATTTATTTCTGGTCTCTAATGTAGTCTTAGCCTTGCGGTAGTTATATATGGGTATTTTAAGAGAGTATTATATATTGCTCTGTAAGGAGCAACGAGGAATACATCGATATTAACTATATGATGGATTATAATTTTATTAATCAAAAATATTTTTTTAAGCGTCATTAATTGTTAACTTTAAGAACTTCTTAAAAGTTGGTAATAGACTTTATTCAAAGAGTTTCGTGGTAATTTGATGACGAAAAAAAAATTGCTTAAAAAATGATTAATTAGCTGTCGGTTAAAATTACACCTGTGATTTTCATTGACATGATGCTTCACCATGTCATACATATTTAGTTTTAACGTTCGACGACATATAAACACCTTTCGATCCATCCTAATTAAATATATTTACATATATATTACATGTATTATATAAAATAAACAAACAACAATTTTTACTATTTAGAATGCAAAATAAACACACTTGAGATATGCAAAATACATCGTTTTTTTTATATCCATATTTATGTCTTTGCGAAGAGTTTTCACGACGCCTTATTTTGTGTGGTAGGATTATGTACATGATATGTCGCCGCATGCAAAATAGGGCATAACGATGTAGACTCATCTCACATGGTTCCGTTTACGAAGCAAAATATACATAAAGGAAAAAACCTATAATCTCTCCATTTATGCACGATAACATATAAAAATGTTTTGTTTGCGGGTGTACATAGATACAGAGAATATTGTTTTTACTTTTTTTTTTTCATTTTCTTTATATATTGTCTATGTATAGTTTGCTTTTTCATCTTTGTTTTGTTGTTTGTGCGGTTAGAAAAAAAAAAGAAAATTACTCAAAAAACATATACCACTTTTTTTTTGTTGTTGTCGTATATTCTTCTTCGTCGTTGTTTGTTCACAGCCAGAAAAACTTTTCATTTAGCATATTTTTGTGTTGTATTTATGTAGTATAATTTTATGAAAATGTTTTTATTGAATTTCTATAGAATAACCCATCGATTTGATTGAGAATAATATATAATATAAAATAGAATCGATGTATAGTTTTTTTCCCGACCTTTTTTTTGCTGTTGCTGCGCTCCTATGTGCCTCAATAATGTACATGGGAGATTTTTTTATGAATTTATGAACATTTTAGGGTGTATTAACCGTAGTTTGTAGATGGAGTTATTATGGGTTGTATATAGCAACTACCCATCAGCAATTTTCAAGAAGAGAAGGTTATTACCTATACTTGTTGAAAAAGTGTTTATCGATGAGCTTTTATGCGGATTTCCTTAGAGCTTAGAGAATCAAGCACGTATCGTTCAATGTAAATGGAAATTTTGGAGAATTTTTAAAGTTTTAGGGGTTATAGAGTTGAAAGCTTTTTTTTATAAAAGCTTAGCGTATTTGAGAGGAAATTTAAAGTTTAGACGCCGCATTCTCTAATAAAATGATCTTAATAATTGGTTGAAACAAAACTTTTTCGAATATTATCGATACTGGCGTTAGACGTTTTTCCAAACTGTTTATTTCATTTTCCAATTATTTTAGATATATTTTCTTGAAATTTAATAGAGATTGACCTCAGCTATTATAGTCTAGTAGTCTAAGCCTTTGAAGAAAATTTTCTCGAATTTTTTTCGGAGCCCTCTTTTACAGAAGAAATTCTATTTATCGTCTGCTAAAAATATGAATTGTTCATTTCGAAAAAAAAGGTTGTCGACTTTGGATTTTACTCCGGAATATGGTTTTAAAAATTCACATTTCTTTTAGGGCTGGCTAATGTCTTTTACGGCTGGCTAATCCCTTAAATTTTCAAAACTATATAATTTTGTTTTTTTTTTTTCAAATCTTGAATTTCCTCCAAAAAATGTCCAAATATGGATTGAAATTTCAAGTTTGGTACAATGGTATTAAATTAACCATAATCTTCATAACAGTAGATTCTGACCATAAAATTTTGTTTTATTTAATACTTTAACCAAAAAAAAAAAGGCTGTAGCAACTGCAAAATAGTGGCCTTTTTTACGCAAGCAAACCATTTTTCAAGTTTTCATACTTTTAAGTATGTCTACATATATATTAAGCCTAGCTAATGCATACTTTTTTTCTCTGTTTGTTTCTTCTGTGTAAGATTAGGGTAAGATAAATTTTGACACTTATGTAATGAATAAAAAAAAAGAGTCAAAGAAAGAGTTACAATAACAATTTTACATACCTAATTTATCAAACAAATCATGTGATATATATTAAAAGCTGTATTTGTAGAGCCACCAACTTTTCAGACATTTTAAGAATTTTCATTACATTATGATAAATGTAGAAATTGAAGACAGAATGAAATAGTTTTTCGCTGCTTTTTCCCACTTGGAAGATGTAAGAAATGAACATTTCTGGCATTTTGAAAATTTCTGAAACTGTTTAAGAAATTGTCTAATACATATAAGCAATTCAATCTGCTCAAACAAAAACTAAATATGAGATAAAAATAAAACCAGATTTTGAAAATAGGAAAGCTCATTTTCTTTTAAGGAAGTATACATACAGATTGGTTTTGGTATAGCTCAATATTGTTAATAAACTAGTCCAGGAAATTCAACCAAGTAATTTGCAAATATTTATCAGAAAATATTTATACATACAAAATACATAGTTCACTTTGGTATTGTGTAATAAATAGTCAATACATAATAAGCTATGAAAATTACTTTTCTATTATTTTTTTTTCGTATGAAAGCAGAAAATCAGTATTCTAAAAAAGGGTTCCTGATGAGACCCAATACTTGAATGACCTGATGACTGGTCATGGAAGTATAAAATTTTCGTCGGTTGGTTGAAATTTGAATCAAAAACATATCGATTTAAGTTTTCAAATTGAATAGTTGCGCCATAAAAAAATGACCAAAAATGCAATTGCGAATAAATGTTCGTTGCATTCTCAATATATGGCGTCTTTTACCTAATATATATATATTCTGGCTGAAATAACAGAGAAGTATTTTAATGATATGGTCGGTTTCACATAGCATACGTGCGGGAGATCATATATAATTAAGGTCACGTTTAAAAACAACATCTAATATCTACCAGTGTTTACTTACTCATAACAGAAGTAGTATAACATAAGGAGAAAAAAAAACAAACTCATACAAATTAATTATATTTTTTCAAAATAGTCTGTATTTAAAAATGATACATCTTCACCGAACGAAAGTCAGATAAATTCAGTTGCAACAATAAAATTCATTTGATTAAAAAGATCTTAGTCTTACAGTTTGAAGTCTAAATAGTTAGGACTTAAAGCATTTTGTATACTGTTAAGAGCAAGTATTGCAAAAACTTTTTGGTTATTGTGAAAGCTCAGCGTATCTAAATAAGATGACATTTTAAATTAGTACCACAACTCAAGAGCTTATAAATCGATTTTTTTATGGTTGATAGGTATATTTTCCATCAGATGAGGATTTTCCTTAAAATTATAGTTGTTTTTCTGAAATTTGGAAATCGGTTGCTCGAAAGCTTCGACATCTTCTTTGATGCAGAAACATGCGATAGTGTAAACTGAAATAGCTTTTATACAAGAGCCTTATGTGAAAAATAATTTAAGAAAAAGACTAACTGACCTAGAAGGCAATTTGATTTGGGATAGATGTACAGAAAAATTAAGATGCATTTTAACGTTGGAAATTATTATATATAAGGGCACTGTGTCTCCAGTAATTCAGATTACTAGAAAAAAAAATTATGTGTCTTTACTTCAAATGAGATTTCTTTAAAGATTTACTCAGTGAAGATTCAGAATCCTGCATAAGAAATTTTCATTACAAAGCAAAATTTCATTCTGGTTGTTGTCGTTAGTAACTCGTTAAAATGGTGAATCATCCTTAATTCAAGGAAACGTAAACAAACATTTATCAGTACTCAACTAGAAGCAAACGAGTACGTCGGCTATTTTCGAGTTACAAAGCGATTTTAGTTTCGCAGCGCTCCTGATGTTGGATCTAGAATTAGAGAACGCTATTACAATCGAAGAATTACAAAAGACGTTAAATGGAGCTAACCACAAACCTCCTGGTTTGGATAGATTACTCTGCGAACTGACCATCGGGATATCTTAAGAGTACGTGTTGAACGACATCTATACCAACGACAACATGCCACAGTAATTTTTTTAATCAGGGGAATTCCAACAATGTGAGAAGTTACAGAGGACTGTGACTTTTTGTTTTCCTGTTCGAAATATACACAAACATTTTAAACACGCGTATCAGCAATAGCGCTACAAGAGACAACATCATCTGTGAATACCAGAAAGGATTCAGAAAAATCTACTCAACCATCGAAAACTTGCTCAATCTCACACCTAACTTTCAAATAAAAGAAGAAAAAAATGTTTGCCTTTGCCTTCATCGTGCAGCTTGATGTGGCACATATTTATCCACAATAATGACGTCACTATTAGATAGGATCAGTTAAAGATAGGTCGTGGAAAAATGTTAAAGTTGCAGTCAATTACTTCAAACTACACGATCCACTTAGAAATGAATCACGAAAAAGCTTTTTTGTTTCCGCTTAAGCTTCATTTCGATTACATTAGAAAAATATTCTTCTAATCCGAGGAATAGGCTCTCAGAATTACTTACAGAGGAAACAATCGTAACGGACGTGTACTGAATGGTATTTTTGACGTTGCTGGGAAAGAATTAAATTATTTTGCACAACAACTAAGGTAATGAGCCAAGGAAATGGATAGTGGCAAATTTAGTTTTCATCTCGATCAATGATTAAGGAACTGTTCTTCACGATTATAGAAAAGAAAGACTAACGGATTCAATTATAACAAATTGGTGTCTTGCCATGCTTCGTGAAGTAACTTCTTGCCTGTGATCGGTTCCGTATATTTGTACAACAGTTCTGATAGACCGGTATGGTGGAAAGACTGTATTGCCTAAAAATAAAGGACCTCAGACTTAAACTGAATCAGGTTTAATACATGAAAGAGGAAATCCTTCAAGTAATTCCCTAAACAGGAGTTTATTGAACGGCTGACTGTATGAGTAAGCAAGCGAGCATATGAACTGCGAAATTCACTTTGAATAGGACTACTAAGTAGTTTCACCTGAAAGAGTTGACGGGAACATTTGCTCAGACAGTCAAGCTGCATTTAAAGGACTTGACCCTTAAACAGTACATCTCAGACTTGTGTGGGAGTGTATACCTGTTTAACGAAAACAGTCACTAATAATAGCCACACAATTGATTCCGGTTTCCAAACATACAGAGGTTAATAGCAATGCAGATTGGATAGCTCCGAAGAAAACTTTATTGGCCTTGCATATGATATTGTTCATGCACAATCTTTTTATAAATGAAATGCAAATGTTTCTCTGGGGTTGAAACAAAAAATTTTGGTTGGAGTCCTATAGTGATTAAAAATCCTGGTCTATAGTAGGGTGAACCAGACATGGAGCATTATCTAACCGTAGCAAATTATAAGAACGCAACTGAGTTTACGAATGATCAGATACAGAGTATGATAGGGGAGAGTAAGCTCATCTCCTTTCTCTGTATGAAAAGATCAGTCATCACCTGAATCGTGCTAGTGGTTGCCAGGAAAATCGAAACTATGGTATGACTGGCTAAGAGCCATCCTAGATCTGGAGCGTGTAATGTTTATAGTCAGGCTAATATTGGAAATAGTAATTTAAACCAAAGAGGTATTAGAGTGAGTCGAGAACCTCGAAATTTTCAATTGATTGAAGCATCAAATCATAACGCTTTCAGCATCAAACTAACCGCTATCGCAATGACCCTTTATCTATACTTCAAAATGTCAACTGGCTTTCTCTTTGATAAAATTCTTGACCGTGCATTCAGAGTAAATAGTTCGGTTACGGCAAGTATCGTATACATAAAAGAACTTGAAACGAAAATGAAGAATTTTTATATGATTGAATTTGAGATGATGTTCATTAGGATGATTTTGCCCTGAAACTACTGAGCCTCCGGTGGGAATATGAAGAATTTTATTTAGTCAGTGGCTCAATATTCAACTCCAAGGCATCTTGGTGGCACCCTCGACTCACGAGACAGCATAAAAAACTGCGCAAAGTGTTTATTAAAGCAAAATCCTTGCCGTAATGTGCTCAAATAAAATTTTTATGTTGAGAGCTAGAAGGAATATTAAAAAGCCGCAAAAATAGCGAAAGGAGACATTTTGAGAGAAATGTGTTTATTGGTTATAGATGTGCAAGACTGTAGAATAAAATTGATTCTCGCCAAAGATTCATTAACATTGTGCAGTATACTCTGATTGTCTGACGGTAGACTCTACTGGGAGCAAATAATCTTATTACCTCTTCTCTAGTGTCTAGTACTGGACGGCCTTAGGTTTGTATACTCAAGCGTGTTGATCAAGACATAGTTGAAACGATGTGATCTGATGCAAAAGATCTATAGAACTTCTTTAAGCCTGGTGCGCAGAAAAATGACTCTCAAAGAATCCGTCAAAAGTCACGTCAGATATTTTTTACAAATAAAAGAGCTTGGATGGGTGCCATCTGCACATCCTTAGCGGAGAGAGACTGGTCTTATTCTGGTCTTATCAATATCAGTTAAGTACAGTATAAACCACACGTTGTATATAGGCTCTAGACTGCTGTCATAAAATCTATCTTTTGTTGCGATTTAGTCATTTGATAACAGAGAGAGAACAGCAAAAGATCAGCAGTTCCCTCTATGGCTGTTCTGTGTCAGTACAACTGGCAATATGAAGACTACGCCAACGACTTCAATATGAATTCTCATTTCAATATTAACTTTAGATGTTCTATAATGTATGATGCACAAACCTGTACATATAGATTATTGTCTCTAGAGAAATGTGTTCAGTTATCTGGCGGAAAAATAAATACTTCCAGTTCGGTCAGACTGATCTAGTTAGATCCAGGAGTCGTTATGATCTATGGCAGTATGATCTCAACTTTCGGTCAACTATGTGATATCCTATGCCAATGATTGGTTTTTACCAAAAGCATGTTCCCAGGAGGTTGATGTTGGTATACCAGGCAGGTTTTAAGAGTCTACTAACAAATATTGACTTCAAAATCTGTCTCTTTGGGCAGATAAACAAAAAAATTCCAATCGGCAGTTTCAGAAATAGTTTGTACGAGCCACATGTTTATGGCTTGTGAAGGGGACTACAAGAAGTAGTCAGTCGTTAAGCCACAGTTCGGGCCTAGTAGTCATCCCTTTTTTTAAATTGGAAGGTTCAAGGCTCAACAAATCGATAATCCGTTGGATTTGATTCACCGAGAATCCTCCAATTAAACCTACGTCTGCTATGTAAGTATCAAAAACTTTTAGTCTTTTGGTACGAAGGGCAGGGCATTCGCACAGTATGTCTTCTGCCGTTTTCTCCTCACAATCGCACCATCTACAGGTTAATGTATCTACTAACCTTAACCGGTGTAGGTGTTTTTTAAACTTTCCGTGACCAGTTAGAAAGTCGGTGGCCTTTGCCTGCTTTTCGCCAGCAGTGATAGCGTCACTTTCGATATGCTATCAAAGGACGCCGTAATCATATGTTTAGCATGTTGACGGATGTTTAGTGCTGTCTACGTTTTTTGAAGATTCGGACTTTGAACATCTGATCCAACTTCATATACAACTCAGGTGATTGCCGAAATATCTTATTGATGATTCTGCCATGTCACTGGGACATCTCGTCCGAAACCCATTGGCCTTTTCTACTTAGCACCAAGGCAGAGCAACCGGCAATTTCCTCAATGAACTGGTCGATGGAAGTCAGACCTAAAACTTACGCTATCGCTGCTGTAGGGACGCCGTCATTGCGCCTCTAATTGATAGGCACGCCATTCTATGAACTTTGGGCAGTCTATTTGGTACTGTCTGAATCGTTGGCCTGTGCCACCACACAATGACTGTATATGTTAGCATCGGTATTCAGGAGAAAGTCCATCGCCAAGTTCTTCAGAATTAAGGGCAACACTCCTCTTGAGACAACCTATGACAACAATAGGCTGGGCTACTTATCCACTTATTTCATCTTAACGTGGCTGAGATCCATTCGACAAAAGCGGGTCCTATTCCACGAGATACAAAAGCAGTATATATAGTAATAAGGGAAATCCTTTCAAAGGCTCCTTCAATGTCTAGGAAAGCTAGCAAAGCAAAATGTCTCTGCTGTAGAGACTCTTCAATCCTGCTTACGGCCTGGTGAAGCGCAGACTCAGTGGATTTGCCTGTGATGTATGCATGTTGAGTCGCATGTAGCGGCTCATTAAGCATTACTTTAACTCGTATATTTAGGTCGCAGAGTCTCTCTAGTGTCCTAAGAAGGAATGTCGTGAGGCTAATTGGTCTGAACGATCTTACCATAGAGTAGTCTGGCTTACCTGGATTTGTAAGAAAAAAAACTTTAGATTGACGCCATTATTTTTTCATAAAATGATACCTGATTATTTACTACCTCGGCAGTAACCGGAAACAGATTAGCTGTTTGATCGATCATGTCCGTTGCTAAAACTACCGTCTTTCCTTTTAGGGCACTTAATCGTATCGATGGGTCTTAAGTATTCCAGCAACAGTTGTCGATGTAATGTTCTCACAAAAGCATCTCCAGGAGTCTCGCTTCCTTAACCTAAGTAGTCTCTT
>JANTEX010259585.1:963-11067 GCA_024741295.1 Macrocera vittata | reverse complement strand
CCAATACCGGCAAAACCCAAAATCATTTCTACTAGGGTATAGTCTAATTATAACTTAACTTCTGTATAGGAAAGTTACTATTCTTAGAGTCGTAATACAACATTTTGTTTAAATTTAGTTTTATCAAAATACCACACATATCTTTAATTAAATCCTACTTAACCAAACTAATTCGCATACATATACATAATTATAAAATCATTTGGTGGCGGCTAGAAAAATTGGATTCGTTTTATTTTTTGTTTTACATTTTTTTTTTTGATTTTTTTCTTCTAATGTGCAAATGTAGGTGACTTATTTGGATACGCAAATCGAAGCTTTACAATAATGCCAGATGATGCGTCCGATTACGAAAATTACGGTGCCATGAAAATGTTTTGCCCAGAAAGTGACGATTACAAATTGGTGTTCATTAGTTCGGATTCGTCAAGCAAAGAAGACGAGTTTGATGATAATAGTTCAACAACATCATCCTCAGCAAATAACAGAACCAGTATTTCAATAGACGATTGTGATTGGGATTACTTTGAGGCCGGTGTTACAACAAATAAATTCTTTAAAGATATAACAACATCGCCGTACGACTCCCCAATATCAAGAAGAAAACTATTTAATAGATCGCCATTAGAATCGCCGATATTTTGGCGAAAAAATCGCAACGACTCACCACTATTGCTCAGACACAGGTTACGCGAAAGTGACACCGGAACGGACGAAGAACTGTTTACCTATCATGAAAGTTCATCGTCTGTGAGTTCGGATAGTATTACACAAAAATATTTTCAAAGGAAACAGCATTTTGTCGATGGTAAACGAGCCATAAGGCACTCAAGCAAAACAAGCAGCAACGGTGCCGGCAAATGTAATGAATTATCAAACCGGAAAGAATGTGAGTGTGGGGGTAGCAGTACACCACAGTATGTGCCAATACCTGTACCCGTACCTATACCTGTTCCTATAGCCGATTTTAGAAATTGGAAACCAAGTGATTTACTGATAAACAATTGTGCGATTGAAGAGAATAGTGAAAATTTGCATTTACGTGCAATACAACAAAAGCAAGCAGCTGATATATTTCATTTATGGAATACAGCTGCACCAGGTTTGCTTTTGCAACAGCAACTACACCATCAGCAAAAACAAGATTTACAACACTTACACGAAGCACAGATACAGTCGCATAAAGAAGCAAAAGAAACACAACACGTTACGGGATTGTTTTGCAAGAGTGCACATCTCGTCTTGTGCGATCAAGAAAATTGTAGCAGTAGTAATGGTCAAGCCGTCGTCGATGAAGAATCATCATCAGCGACAAAATCGTGGCTTGATGATTCTACATTGAAAATTTCAAATAATAATCGTGATGATATAACAATAAATAATAGTGCCAGCACATACGTTAATAATAAAAATATATCGACAAATGATAAAGAAAATATGTTTTTATCAAATCGGCTCACCGATATCAACCTTGATAGATCAAATAGTTGCTTGCAAAACGATAACAATCCAAACAATAATACCATACAGCACCTTGGTAATCAGTATAATATTAGAGAAGTCGTACAATGGCAGAACAACAACAGCTCAATATTGTCGTGTACGAGCAACAGCAATAGTAGTAGTTTGAATAGCACAAAGGCTGTTGACATACGTTGCGACGACGACAACGACAACAGTAATAAAACAAATTCAGTTAGTGATGCTAATTCAATTAAGAATTTGTACAGCATTGACGAGTCGACACCTGCATGTGCAACGGTAACACACAATAACGAGTCTAATGAAACAAGTGCATTGAATTATAAAGACAATATGATTGCATTTGAACTGGAACCAATCGGTTATCTTCTATCAGAGAATCATTTCTCATCGTCGGACAATGAATCGGATACAGACAGTATAAATGTGCCGGTAATGCGTACTTATAATGTTGCTGAAGCCGAACAAAATGAGGATGATGTCGTTAGTGAATCAAGTGATGTGTATCTTAGTGACGCGGACAATGATCGGCTATCGGTATCTAGTTCGTCTGATCGTAATGATGCTAGTTCGTCGGGTGCAGAAGCAACAGACAGTGATGATACGGGAACGATTGCCGATCGTCGCCCAAAAACAAAAAGTTTTTATAAAGTTTTTGTAGTGAATAAAAATAATTCCTCTTCGGATAGTGAAACGAATAGTTCGTGCGGTAACAGCTCTGATGACTCATCAGACAACGATACAAACACCGAACAGGATTGTGGTATCATATTAAATTATGTGAAGCCATTAATGGAGACAGTTGATTCGTCTGATAGTGAAAGTGAGGAAATATCCACAGGACAAGACAATTGTATAGTTTTACGTTCCATTAAATTGCTATCAGAAACAGATATTAACCCAGATCCAAATCGTAAAAGTAATGAAATTATTGCAATTGCACCAATTAAGGCTGACGATAACATTAAACATGAACAACAATTAACGCTAATTAACGAAACGCAATCCGAAACACTACAAATAGTCGAGTTATATGAAAATCAAACTGAACATTTACCAGTGCAAGAGAACCACCAACAACAAACCGACAATATTGCATCGATGCAAAAAATAAGAAATGAAAACAAAGAAAATCAATTAAAAGTAGATGCAAGCAATCTGTATGAGAATTTTGACCTTTATGAGCATCCAAGTACAGAAAATATTAATGAAATCGCCGCGTACAGTATAAATTCAACTACAATACATTCTAATGTAGATAACGTAAACGATGATGATAATACAAATTTATCGCACACACTTGATGAAAATACTCACTTCAATGACCATATGGCTAAAATTGATAGAACTATTGACGCATTATCGTTGAATGAGAGCGAACACGATAGAATAACAACGAAAATAGGGTCCATAGATGTATATGAAAAAACAAATGTCATTCAGGAAAACATTATTCCTGAATCGCTCATTCATACATGTGAAATACAATCATCAATTGATTTTAATGAAGAAAAAATAAATACGAATTTGAATGATACACAACAATATACAGATAAAGACGATGCTTTGCATATATTCAATAAAAACCATACAAAAAATAATGATCAGGCGAAAGTTTTAAATGTTTTTGCTATTGATACTGACGATGCTGTTGCTGTTGGTACTGCCATTACTACAGCACATGACTATGTTGATGATGACGATAATGATGATCAAACCAGTTTATTGCCAAATGACGAAGGCGGAAAATTGCCTTTGCATCAACAACAACAACAGCTACAACATAAGAATGCATTGAGTTTATTAATAAACAAAAACGAAAGAGTGCAAATCGCAGACATAAACAACCGCAATAATGATATTAGTGAACAAGAATTACAATTTGGAAATGAAAAGCATTTTTTCAGTGAGTGTACACAACTAATGTCGATTCAGTCGAATGAAGACGAAGATGACGACCTCCTCAACGACTACGATAAAAACAACATACACACCACCGCAACAACGGTGTATAGTAACCCCACCATGAGTTTGCCAGGTGTACAAACAAACTATAGTTCTGATACAAATGTTGGTGCTGCTAACAACGAAACTACCTGTAATGAAACTAGTTGTTGTGTTTGTATGCATACCGTATGTATATGCAATAATACCTGTGAAATAACAACAATCTTCGAACCAACATTTACAGTTGAGACAGATCAATCAAACAGTGCGGACGATCGTTACTGTGGCGATCATGCTGGCAAATATACAAGTCTTGTAATGATCACCCAAGATTTACGATCGTCTAGCCAAGTGAGTGTTGTGACCACCGATATGACGCGCATCGTATCGGATGATGAAAATTCGGTTATTGTTCAACATACAAACGGTCAATTAGAGCAAAGAAGTTTTTCCGGATACTATACACGATCGTTAGAAGATGATCAACAGCCAATCATTAAATCGAGACGTACTGTTCGAACGTTATCTAATATAAATAGTGCAAATGAAGAAAAGATTGGCAACGAAAATAATATTGTGCAAAATAGTAAAAACAGTGAAATACCCACTATTGTTGATGGTATACCACAACAACAACAACAACAGCAAATGTTGAAAAATAATAAAAGTGAAAGTGTGTTAGTGTGTGATGACGTAACAGTTGTAACTGGATCAGATACACTTTCGGCGGTCGTTTGCCTTGAAGATGGATTGGCTGATGATGATTCGTGGGTGGAGGAAATCAGTCATGATGAAGAAGAATTTGCAACAACCACCGCAACTGAATCCGATCTTGAATCAAGTGAAGAACTAACATTGTGCTCGACAATTGATCGCGAAGAAGAACTGCGCGGTTTCAATCGATCGGCTATCGATTTTACATTGCACACAATTGTTGAAGAAAGTTGTGAGGAAAGTGAAGTGGAACAATATGATAAAAAAGTTAATCGTATATCGGCATCTGAATTAGAAAAGTATTTCTTTTACGGTTTAGGCGATGGCAAAGCAGTAAATTCATCAGACAATCGTGATGACAGCATCTCGGAAACAAGTAGTATATGCAGTGAAGGCATTGATTCACTGGGCATTCCAGACGATGCATCGATTGCGAACTCAACGGATTTGGCATCGTCTCGATTGGAAAAATATTTTTTAACCGGATTTATGGGTTTTTCGGGCGAACAAAATGATACGGATGGCAGTGGTAGTGTGGGCAGCGACAGTGAAGGACGTCCAAGTCCCGAACAAAGACGTAAACGACTAGTTCGGGCCAGAGGTACACCCCGGTCACATAACTCGTCTCTGGATAATTTATTGGCGGCCAATAATGACAATCTAGAATCGATTGAAAACGATAATGATTCAGTGGACTCCTCTGAAACCGATAATTGTGATGAAACTGTGATACATTTAGATAAAGTAGAAAATCAGAGTGGCGATACACTCAAACGGAAAAAACAAAATAAAAAACGAGCCGATGCAGACGATAGAAGGTCGAATGATCTGTCTACGATCAGTATTCAAGAAACAAATGTCCTTTCAGAGGATGAAAGTTGTAAAACACCGCAACCGGACTTTTTGTTGTCCACAAATAATTTGGCTCAGTCTAAGAAACAGCATAGCCGTGACAGTGGTTTTATCGGCAGTAACGATGATTTGCTACGAAATGATGACACGATAAAATCGCCAGAGTTAAAAATTGAACTTGAAGAAATTGTCGAAGAAATTCGTGAATATAAAGACGTTGAAAATATTGTCGATCCTGAACATCAATCGAATCCAATGGCCAATCACGTTACATTGAGCCGAAAAGATAGTTTCAATAATTGGAGCTCAGACGAGGAAACAAATTTAATGATGTCCAAGATGAGACAATTCTTTAAAACATTAGTTGTTGCCAGTGCAAATGCACAAAATATGGCCGGCTCTAAAAACTCGACGCCCGTTGTTAGTGAGCCGAATACACCGAAAAATAGTACACCAGTTCCTAGACCAAGAAATAAAAGTAAACCACCACAATTGGTATATTTTGAAAATGAATTGACTCGGCTCATGAAAACTGTGCCCGGCATTAACGATGATCAGGTACGAGAAATCGTTGAGTATCTAAGTAGTGAGGACACGTGGTCGGATTCATATGACTCGTCGGACTACACTAGTTCAGACCTTGAAGGTGCATCGGTGTCGCGAAAGTCTGTACTACAAGAGCAAATATCGGCAAGTTGCCAGGAAATTATTGAGAAATTCGATCCGAGTATAGGCGACGAAGAAGGTGACCGAGGCGATGGTGGGCTATTTGATGAGAGTCAAGGTCTTAATCGTGACACAACGTTGGTGTACCAAAAATTGGTGGCATCCTTCTCAAAAATGACCGCAAACCAAGAAGATCACACAGAAACGGCCAGTCGATCGCCGCCAATATTTGCAAAAGTAATGAGTCACATTGGTACACGATTAGTTGCCCTTATGCATGAGGTGAGCAGCGGCGAATCACATGCAAGCACTTCACCGAAAACCGCTACGCGTTATCATCGAAAAATACAACCGAAAATATCGGCGACAACGACCGAAGATGATGACAGTACGTCCGACAGTAATTTGGAGAAAAACGAAGGATTAGGATACATAAATTTGCCGCGAAGTAAATCGCATGATTTACTATTGAGTAGTTCGCGATCGGCACATCATCAATCGAGCAGCGGTGTAAGCGATACGGCAGGCGAAGAGAAAGAGGCAAGCGACTATGAACGATTTTCTTGGCGCGGTAGCTTTGAATCGGCTCTATTGGCAAACGGTGATTCTAGGTCGAAATTAACACTTTTGGATCGTGACAATTCGTCGTCAGCATCAGCACTAGCGGCCAAGCGACGTTCGGCCGGTGATTTATTGTTCAATCAAAATAGTTTGAGTCGCGAACAATTAGACCGTGTTCGAAGTTGCGGTAGCATTGGTGGTGATCCGGATATCGATTCATCGAAATTGTGGAATTCAAAATCAAGTCAACGAACGGGTCGTCGTCGATCAAGTGTACCCGATTCAGCGGGTGATTCGGACGATGATAGTTCTGAAAATGAACATAGCTTAGCTTCACGATCAACTTTACCGCGTAGTTTGCAAACGTCAACGTCGGCTAGCACGAATTCGTTGCCACGTTTGTCCACATCGAATTTACAGCAATCAACGACGACAATGCAAAAATCGCACAGTGTCTATCAGTTTTTGCCAAATAGTGTTAAAAGTGCACGATATCGACCGCCCGGATTTAATAGGTCGAATGTGCCGAAAAAGGCTGTTTCATCGCCTGGATTACAACAGTCAATATACACGAAACGAGACACTCGCCGAAGAGCACAGTCATTCTATGCCGGTGAGTGCTTTTTTATTATTATTTTATTTCGTAAATTATTTATTTTCCCTGAGATTTATATATAAACGCTATATACGCATAGACACGTTCTAACAACCTTTATTTTCTTTTTTGTTTTACCTTTGTATACCTAATATGAGCATCATTTCTATATATACATATTTCTTGTTTGTTCTCTATTATTATTATATACCAAAACCATATCCTACACATTGTTCATGACACGTTCATATAAGTGTATAGAAGGTAAGGTGATATGATGGTATAGTATAAGTGATGGTTGGTAAATAATATGTTTGCTTACCTCAGCGAAAAAAAAAATTGTGTAACAGAGAATTGCCAATTTTAAATTATAAAAAAAATGTTCATAACTCTCACTTCAATGCTCTGAAACCTTCATTTATTTTATTGTTCTAGTCATTATAATTTCAGTTGTATAATGAGCGCAATTTTCTTAAAGACAGCACTTGAAGACGCCGTTGACATTATTTCCATTTATTTTTATACCCATTTAACTATTAGTCGGTTATTACGGTGGTGCGATTCATGCGAGGGGAAACATATTTTTATTACATAAAATATAAAATCCTGATGTATAAATAATAGACTAGATAATATAGCGGCGTACAGTGGGTTAGGATACACTTTTTGCGGCCAAAAATATGTAAATTTCTCAAAACTTAAGATATCTTGATAATTTTATTTATTGTTTGTTTGTTAAGAGATTTTTTTTTTAGTCATAGGGTCAAGTGTTCGGAAAAAACACATTTGAGCGATTAAAAAAATAATATAAATGAGAACCCAAACAACATTTCAATTGTTAATGCTTGTCTTAATGAAATGTTATCGATCTTCTTTTTTTCTAAATTAACAAGGTAACAATTCGATCCACCCTATTTGCTTGAAAACTGTTAAGGATGCAGAGTATATGAAACAGTCTTATTTCAATCTTATGGTAGTCATAATTTCAGTTTACTCATAAGTTTGTGTTACATTGAAAAACAATGTTTTCTAGGAGAACTTAGTTCACCCATTAGCCAATTTTACCGAAATCATAACTTCTCAGCAAAAAAATGTTCTGGCCGTAATCGCTCTGGGTTGATAGATTCTACTCCATCATAGCCCTAATAATTAAATCATTGAGAACACATATCGTAAACTACAAAAGCATTTTGTATAGCGTATACAAGCTATATATTTAAACTTAAATTTAAAACTGGATTCTGCCTGCTGCAAAATCACAAAATCTCTATATGTTACAAAAACCTACAGTATAGTACTTTTTTACAACGAATGTTAGGAATATTGTTTGTTTAAAAATATGTACGATGCATTAGATACATTTGTAATGATCTTTTGTCGATACCATGGTGTTTTTAAATATATATTTTTCCAATTTTAATTATAGAAGAAAATCTAAATTAACCAAATACAAAAGTTAGAATGAGACCTTATAACATTTTTTTTTTGTATCTAGAGCAGATACAAATTGACTAAAAAAAAATCAACTAATATAAAATATTAACTTTTATAATCTCAAAAATCGTAAAACAAAAGTACTATATTTGAGAATATTGTAGCATAGTCATATGGTGATTAAAAGTATCGAGAAGAGCAGCCACTATTAACTTTGCACGGTTCGTCGAAGCTTGCTAATTATTAGAAAAAAAACCTCCCATAAGATTTTATTTCTGATTCTTGTTTTTGAATGCAAATTAAATATTTTCATCTAAACATTTAAATCTTCTAGCTTCAAAATCCTTTTTTTCTTGTTGCTGTTAATAAAAACAAAACACTTAAAACATATATGTATATTAAAAAAAAAAACCTTTACAAATCGACCCAGAAATAACGAAACGCGATTCATTTTACTAACAACAGGTTTGAATGATTTAGGAAACCAATTGGCCGATCCAGACATCAAACATAGCATATTTCGGGCAATTGGAATAATCAAAATTTCATGATTCTCATACTATTTTTGATAGTTGGGCAAACTTCGATGTGGGTATGAATTAATTTTTTAAAAAAGCTGAAAGATGGGCAAATTTTGAAAATGAATAGTCAATTTTTAAAATATATACAAACGGTTCAAAAAGTTTTTTTTTCTATTTTTCTTCTAAATCTTCATTATTGTGACCACAATTAGTTTCACATGATAACGCGCGCACTTAAAAATGTGATTTTCAAACGATAACTCAGATCCGATATTCCTCGTAAAAATAAACGTAGCCAATTGAATTCCGAATAGAAACTCTATAGATACATATTTCTGTACCCCGTCTAAACAAGCACGGTCAGTATTGCTATCGACCATTGTATGAGCTCTATCTCTATCTTGTTCAATAAATGGTGGTTGACCGGAAGCTGCCACGGGAAAGAATTGGAAAGGAACGAAAAAAAGAAAGAGGAAAAGGTTGAGTGGTGCTGAGCAGAAGAGACGCAGGAATGCTACAATTCTTTTGTCAAGCACAAATGGTGTAACATATCCAACGACTGCTGATACTAGTGGAAGTAGTAAAATAAGACAAAATGATGGTGGCGAGGAAAGACGATCAGGTGGCACATCACCTATTCCGACAACGTCCAAGGGCCTTGCTTCTACCACACCTGTTAAGGCTGACAATGGTAACGCCAAGAAAAGGGAAAGGGACTTGACTTACCAGACTGCTTCCGGTGAAAGTAAAAGGAAGAAGGTCACGAAACGTATAGCAAGCTACGCGGGAGTTGCTTTAAAGCATCTTCAAACGGCAATTGTGGACATAAGTGACCCGAAATGGAAAATTGCCACTGATCAGGAGCCACAATTTAGGCTATCCTTGGAGGAAGCAGTTGACCGTGCGGCTGACGATGTGTTTCGACTCCACTGCTTAAATGAATACTCACTCACTTGGCTGAAGGAAGCGGTGGCAAGAATAAAACTGTCGATAGGTAACGGCAGTTTGGAATCTAATCTTCCTAAATATAGAACGGCCAGGGTGTTTGTTCCGATACTGATGCATTCGTCAGTTTAGACAGGTGGACCGTGTATCATAGGGCGGAGAGCGCGACTGCAGGGAAACCTCCAGGCACGCTCTTTGTCTTTGGTATACCGGATGGCCTGCTATCGGAAATTGAAGCAGCGAGATATGAAATGTGTTTCAAATTTCACATCCTCAGGGTGCTGGTGGATAAGGCAGGTTCTTATGCTATCAGGCGACCTTAGCAGTAATTGCAACCTTGTCAATAAACTGGCCTTACAGGCAAACATACAGCACTACGAGGATGTC
>JANTEX010259474.1:0-12125 GCA_024741295.1 Macrocera vittata | reverse complement strand
TGATCTGTGCACATTTAGTAAGGTTACAAAGTAAACAGAAAATTAGCGTATATGTGTTTTTTATAAACAAATTTTTGTCTGTAGCTATGGATCCGGTTAGGTACTAAATATAATACTTCGGTACTAATTTGTACTAAATGTGTACTAAACACATGCTAAGTTTCAACTTGATCAGACAATGTGTCCCGGCTGGTGTGACTCTAATTTTTATTTTTAGCTGTCACTTCTCTATTTTTCTATTTCTATTTCTATTGAGGTACTAATCTAGTACTTCGGTACTAAGTAGTACTAAATGTATACTATACATTTGCCAAGTTTCAACACAATCAGACAATGTGTTCCGGCTGGTGTGACTCCAATTTTTATATTTAGCTGTATCTCTTTGTCTATTGAGGTATTAAATCTTGTACTCCAGTACTAAATAGTGCAAAATTGGTACTAAATCTATGCAAAGTTTCACACAGATTGGACCGATACGAAATTAAACTCATCCGGTGTATAAAAAGTTAAAACTTCTATTGTCAGCGAAGTCACATACACCAAGATTTCGATAAAATTCTCCAAAGCTGTCGTGATGTGAAATATGGATCTAGTCGTGTTCCATAAAAATGTTTCTTCGCATTGCTTCCAAGCTCGATATACTGAATCATGATTAGTGATAAGCTGTCGCAATGGGACGTGGAGCTCAAACAGTTGGGTAACAAGGTTATTAAAAACATTTACCATCCGATCGACATCCGTTATAGCGTACAATGTCATGGTAGTTCATAAAAACTACGTATAAAATCATCATTATTTATGTGTTTGTAGTCCCTGTACTGTAGAGTTTTAGGTATTCTGTCCGGCGCGGGCGGTGGCGTGGGTTATACGGCATAAAAATCATGATATAAAAGACCACTGCTTTCTAATTGGTAGTTATAGACACATTTTGCTTTGTCCAGAACCAAATTAATGTGTAGAAATCACTGAGACCCATTGAAAATTTGTTTACACAGTTTCTGTTTGGCACTCAATTATGTCACATTATTGTCACTGACCGAGATCGGTTCTGAGTTGTCACGGGAACATTTCCGTGAAATAAGGTGCAAGTTTTTGATGGTGAAAACGATATTTTTGGACGAGGCACGGCACACTTTCTATTCAAAATTAATGTCAACGGCGAAAATCAGAGCCGAGTAATTATTGCAAAATGACAGCCTTAATAAGTGTACTTATTTTAGAGTCAAAACGTATTTTTTACAGACAATAGGCCAATAAAGTGATTAGGTTGAAAACACTGTTGGACGGGGCATAGAAAAATATGTCCAAACTGCATCTATTCGGAATTCAATACTCTAGATTTTTTTACTGACAGAAGTCGGGTCCGAGTTATTGTTTCTCTTGAAAAAAATGGGCGACGAGTGGGACACATTGTCTACATATTTTCAACGATGTTATTTGGATCCGAGTTATCAGAATTAAGGCCAAATAAATAAGTATTTTAAAGTGAAAACGGTAATTTTACACCCAATTGATCAACAAATTTATTAGGTACAGACAGCTCGATTCGGAATTCCATTGTTGTCCCTTTTAAGTTATCTCTTGAAAATTTTGGTGAAGTAATAACCTGTTCGTTACAACAAATTTGTTGTTTCTAAAAATTTTATTAGATGTACTATTTTTAAAGTGAAAACTATACTTTTACAACAAATTGCGGCCATAAAAGTGAGCTAAACTGGCATTTTGCGGCTTTCATTTGCTAGACCACCGAACCTCAAATGACTGAAGCTGGGGCATGGTAAAAAAAAATATGCCAGAATGGCAAGAATTTGTGAGTCTTACATGACAATAATCAAAAAGCTATAGTTCCAATAAATTCGCCCCACTTACAATATCAGTACCAAATTACTTATCATTTTCCTTCCAGTCTCTGTCACTAGGATAAAATTCTATTAAAAAATTCCCTTGCCCCTTGTTGAAAAATTAAATGTATTTTTACAGAAAAATTCGCTTCACTAACAAAAATATTACAGAAAATGTTTTGATTGGATTCGCCCCCACTTTTTGATAAATATTTTATAACAGAATTTTTATTCCAGCTGAGCAAAATAGACTTTTTTTGATAAGAGGACAATAACAAAAGTGGGTAGGAAAGAGAGAGGTTCATCGCACGTAAAAAGACGTACAAATTTAAATTAAAACTGGTTTCATAAATCATTCAAATATTTTAGCGGTGTAGTGCAATGTGCTAATCGTTTCGTTTTTCTGGTTCGATTTCTACGTTCTATCTATAACATTTTGAAATGAATTATATTTGATACCATGCATACATTTTTGTTAAAATAACATGAGCTTTGTTGACAAAAAGTTAGATAAAATCAATAAATTCAACAACAAAAATCAGTTTCGACGAACTGTTAATGACGAAAGTTTAGCCAAGATCGGTCCGGGAAACAACACTTAGCTAGTGAAACAGGCCGCATCAGCGAACCATACTGAACTAGACCGCCCAAACAACAAGTATGAATATTTCCAGCCAACCAGTACAGTGACTAGTCAGCATACCAAGTAGGACCAATTGAGTAGTAAAATACAGTATGATTCTGAGGTGGGTGCATAAAGGATAAATATATACACGTCGTCTAATTTAAAGTATTTATAGAGTATTCAAGGCACATATTATTCCTTACGTGAGTAATTTGTTGCATTAAAAAACACCATGTAACCACTTTTAGTGCATAAATACACAGTGGATATTTTTAAGAAATTAGATAAAAAATGATTAACTTTAGTCACCACGTAACTTATTTGAGTAAAAAAATACACTTTGATCCTTATGAGGGTACATGAAGTATCAATATATACACCTCGTGTGTCATCTAGTCTAATGACGTTATAGATAATTTGAGGAACCACTTTCTTACTTGAATACTTCCGTTACAGTAAACAGAGCCTTCTGACCTTTTTCAGTACACATTCGATCATTTTAATAAAATGAGATCAAATAAGTAAATATACACACCACATAACTTATTTGAGTAGCAAAATACACTATACCTACGTATGATTGGTTAAAGTTATACAGTGAAACCAGTCTAAGACGGAACCTGTATAAAACGGAAACCTGCCTTTTTTTTGAAGTACCGACTTTTTTATATGGCGAAGAACCTCTATAAAACGGAAACCTGTATAAAACGAAAACGGACAATTTTTAGTATAACAATATATATGTTACATCCTAGAACCAGTATTAGAAGTCATTATTTCAATTTTAAATGTCTGGCACCCCTGCGACATACGTATAGTCAAAATCTTGTGGATTCATTTAATTACATACTCCTTCAAACTTAGGAGCAATCGATTTAAAACGAAAATTACGGAAAATTTTTTACATGAAAGCCAGCCTAATTTTTTGTCCGATAGAGTTGACATTTGGTTGGCATACATTTTTAGGTCTCCACAACTTCTATAAAAATTGGAATCAAATCCGATCATTAAGAAAATGATCCTTTAACAGAAGTCTTCAATTTTTAATACAGGTGTTTGAGATCCACCCTAATTTTAAATCGACCTGGTTTACTTTTTTAGCTAGAATCGTCCTAAATACTTCGAAAACGCACATAAATCTAAAATATAACAGTCGCATGGGTATCTTTCGAGTTATCTGACCTGTTGAATTTGCCAAAAATTAATTAATCCAATATATGGCGCATTTTATCATATTACAGACTCTAGCTAGAACTGTGATATCTCCGTTAGTTTTCAATAAATTTTTAATGAGCTATGGTCGGTAGCAAGCCAAAGTATGGTAGTTTTCAACAAAAATCTGAAAGATTACATTCGCATGGGGATTTTTCTAGTTATCTGACCTATTGAATTTGCCAAAAATTGATTAATCCAATATATGGCGCATTTTCTCATATTACAGGCTCTACTGTGATACTCCGTTAGTTTTCATTAACATTGTATGTCACTATGATCGTTAGAAAGCCAAAGCATTGTCGTTTTTTACAAAAATCTAAAAGATTACAGTCGCATTGGGATTTTCTAGTTATCTGACCTGTTGAATTGGTTACAAATTTATTTATCCAATATACGGCTCATTTTATCATCTTGCAGGATCTATCTAGTACTGTGATATCTCCGTTAGTTTTTATTAAAATTGTATGTAACTATGATCGTCAGAAAGCCAAATCATTGTGGTTTTTTACAAAAATATAAAAGATTGCAGTAGCATAGGGAATTTTCTAGTTATCTAACCTCATGAATTGGCCAAAAATTGATTAATCCAATATATGGCGCATTCTATCATATTACAGGCTCTAGCTAGAACTGTGATATCTCCGTTAGTTTTCAATAAATTTTTATGTTAATATGGTCGTAAAAGCTAAAGCATTATAGTTTATTACAAAAATTAAAAAGATTACGGTTGCTTGGGGATTTTTGAAGTCATCTGACTAGTTTATCTTATTTTATCATACTACAGGCGCATTTTATCTAATTACAGGCTCAATCTAGAACTGTGATATCTCCGTCAGTTTTCAATAAATTTTTAATGAACTATGGTCAGTAGCAAGCCGAAGTATTGTAGATCTTTACATAAATCTAAAAGATTACATTCATATGGAGATTTTTCTAGTTATCTAACCTTTTAAATTTGCCAAAAATTGATTAATCCAATATATGTCGCATTTTATCATATTACATGCTCTAGCTAGAACTGTGATGTCTCCGTTAGTTTTCATTAAAATTGTATGTCACTTTGGTCGATAGAAAGCCAAAGCATTGTCGTTTTTTACAAAACTCTAAAAGATAACAGTCGCATGGGGGTTTTCTAGTTATCTGACCTGTGAATTGGCCACAAATTTATTTATCCAATATATGGCTCATTTTATCATATTACAGGCTCTAGTTACAACTGTGATGTCTCCGTTAGTTTTCATTAAAATTTTATGTAACTATGGTCGTTAGAAAGAAAAGCATTGCTGTTTTTTACAAAAAGATTACAGTCTGGTATTTGTGGAAGAAATATTTGTTATTGAAACATGTTATAAATATCTTATACATTTTATGCCCATTTAAAAAAAAAACGAAAATCTCATCGGTGTACAGAGGCTAGCCCTGTGTTCATACTATCGTACCGACATTTTAATGGAGTTCAGTCTGCTATGATAGCTTCCAAACTAAAGAAATCAAGGAAAAATGCCAAAACATGGGCTAAATGCAATCGGGCAAATAGAACAAAAATCGGGAAATGCCGATAATCAGGCGATCTGGGAACACTGCTATTGTGCAATACATATTGAAATTAAAAATTGAAATCTAACACATACCGTTTCTATTGAATGATTCTAAATTTTTTAATGCACCCTGGATAAGACGGAAACCTACATAAGACGGATTTTTTTTTTCCGGTTCCGTGAATTTCCTTCTTAAACTGGTTTCACTGTATATGCATAAAAGAAAAACGAATAACAAAATAAATATACATCATATCTGTATGTACACAATGGCCATGTTCGCATAACTTATTACTGAATTCTTTACAATGTCTACAAGTTCACTGTAATAAGCTTTCATAAAGAATTCTTCCGGTTTTCCAAAAACGATACAAAGGCAGTCTTAAAGCTTATATGAAGATTCCTTTATTGTTCTAAGTTTGAAGAATCATAAAAAAGAATAAATATCTAAGAATTCTTCAAGTATATTAAAAGGCAACATTTGCTAACAGGGTGATGTATTGTTACGTTTACTAATAATGCTAGACTTTCAGATTAAAACAGTCACGATAAACTCGGACATTTGACATTGATTCCGCATATAAGAAGCAAATCTCACTCTTAGCTGTATTGAGTTGATTTTGGGGTTGTTTGTACGTAACCAATGACAAATGATAAAAGCGTTGAGAAGAAAATTCGTTAACATTATTTCATTCTATTTTTTTTGCGTTCAGAAATGAAAAATTTAACATTTAACATATATACACGAATCGATTTGGCACTGGCCAAAATCTGAATCGATTTGATAAAATAAGCAGAAATTTAACGATCTTTAAGAATGGTTCTGACGTTTTTCTTAATTATAAGCTCTGATTTTTCAACAAAACCCATCGCAAGAAATTCGAATTTATCCATTTGAGTTTCGATTTTCGGTTTCTGGTAAATTGGTTTTCTGGGAACAATTAACTGGGGAGAAAGAGGGTTCTATATACTTTGATGTGAAAAGAATGTTTTATTGAAAACAATTTATTATATAAACGCGTACTGTATGTATATTATAATAAATAATGCGAATAAATGTATATATTTATTGCTTTGTAATATACTTTTTTAAATCATATTAAATGGTTGTTGACGCTTTTAAGGTCTACTACCTTTACTAATAATTTCATATACGGCCATATAGTACCTACCTATAGATAGGCTATATATGTAGGTACCTATACTTTAAAAAGATTGAGTTGTATAAAGAAGTTTATCGATATTATGGAATATAATCTGCACATCAGAGGAATATTATGTTTGATAAAAATATTTATGGTGATGATGTTCTCACGATAAATATGTTGTTGTAGTACATATCCATAATTCGTACATATACACATAGTACGTGTAATAAATGGAACTACATAGTATAAGAAACCTAACCAGTACTCAGAACTTACTTATATTGTACACCAAATGAATTTGTAAGTACATAAATTGGTGTAGAAGATATGCACACTAAGCCACAGGGATTTCTTTGCACAATCTTTGGGTGCAAAGAACACATATGGAGGATTATATTATGAACTAAGTTCTGTGTATACATTCAAACGCTCTGGTTATGGCAGATATAAGATGAGATGGGTGTAATAATTTCATGCAAGTTATTATAGGTAGAATACAGAACCTTTAAGAAATAGTGTTTGCTATTCCATATATATTTATATAAATGTATATATTTGTAATATATACATATGTATATATTCATGTTAAATAGTGCTAATATACATATACATCATAATATTATATGTACTGACTACTGTTCCATTTAATGCACTTCTGTCGTTTTATAACAGACAATGTCTTAAGAAATGGAAGACATAACACGCATTAGAAAGTTCACTGCGGATCTAATTTACATTTGTTTAATTGGGTTTTATCCTTCGAAACAAATACATATGTCGTTTACTTTTGCTATTTCTTTTTGTAAAATTGTGCTTTCATACTGAAATTGAAACAAGCAATTCTTCTGAATAACACATTGCTCTCTGATGATTTCGTTGTTGTTGTTGTACTGTGTTATTTTATAAATTTTCGATAAATCCTAATAACAATCTCTGTCTCCACAATATGTTATTTTTGTTTATTACGACACAATTGTTTCATTTTAAGTGTTTAGTTAGTAATCTATACACAACTAACATACCACCGAAATGTGTTAGAAATTAGTTTTTTAGACGAGTGAAGCAGAAAAAAAGGCATCTAAAGCATCTTGCATGACAGGATGGTTTCCCTAGGTCACATGAATCTTCCACATAGCTTTCACAGATGTTTCAGAAACCCAAAACACACCTTAATACAAGATTAGTTTACGAGCGAGCGAGCGATAATTTTTTTTTGTTTGAATCGTCTTAAAAACGCGAAAAAGCAAATTAGCACATTACGGGTATATGTTGGTTTTTAATCAAACAACATCTTCCTATACATATACTATGTGGAAGATAAAGCAAAAATTATGTTTATGCTTTAATTCCTTAAAGTTCAGGTCAAACGGTTTGACGGTTCGTATGAAGTTTTTACAGAAGGAATGATCCTATGAGAGGAGGAACCGTATTGTTTTTGGGTAGGATCGAACAAACAGGGAGGGGCTCCTCAATTGATTAAAACTACTTTTGCTTAACGCACTTTTTCCGTAGGTAATTATCAAATTCAATTCTAGTGTTTTAGTTGGGAAAAAATTAAGGTGTCTCTCTTTGGTTCGAGGATGTACTCTAAAACTTGAGCTCGATCGGACAAACAATTAGGGTGGATCTCGAACACCTATATCGCAAAAACACGATATTTTTGTCGACTGGACTTGTTGACCAGTATTTGATCTGCCTTTTCGTTGGCCACTTTTGTAGTTCCATTTTTATGAGGGTTTATAAAATTATTGACGTTTTTTCGGGTTTTATTCCGGAAAATTGATTCAAACCGAAACTCGGATTTAGATAAACAGAACTTTGCCAGAGCAGAAGAATGGCAGAATATGTTCGTATTGAAACGGTTCTATTTCTGCCTGTGGACGAAGAACGGGCACTACCTTGAGAAGCATGAAAATTAAGCCACATTTTTTTCTAGGCAGAGTGCAGACATTTGTATATATCTCTAATAGACGAGTAACATTTTACAAAAAATTAGTCCATCTGAATCCATAGAATGCTGTATTTGCCATACATCCCAAGCTTTATAAGTTTGTGCTTTAGTGAAAGCATTTAATCGATTGTTAGATCTGGTCTGTTTTATGTGTATAGTATTATACACCTGTCCACGCGCTATTGTGTATATTTTCTTTTTCAATGTAACAGAATGTGAAACATGAAAGATATTTATTTTTGTGTTATTTTGAGCTATCAGGTAGTTTCAAAATATTTGACCAATCCGTGACATTGTTTTTGTTTGTGCAGTCTCCATTGTGACTTTGATGGTTGATGTCTTGTCGCACATACTTAGTGGTAAAGTTTCGAGGCTTAAAAGCGTGATGCGCCTGATGAAACAACTAGAAATAGTGCATATTAATATGAAATAGAAGATATATAAAACATATATATGGCTAACCACTAGTTTGGTTTCTTCACTATTAAGCTGCTTCTATAACACACCGCACCGCACCGTCCCGATTCGTAAAATTTTTATAAGCTTCCACAATGATACCGCACCGTGCTGTCAGAAACATAAATACTTCAACATATCATCAAAAAATTTCGCGAAAACGAGCTGCAAAAAGTTTAATTTATTTGTGCCAAATTTATAAATTACGACCCAACGAACGGCAAATTAGTTCGGCCGCTTACATATATAAATAAATTTTTATTTATGTTTGACATAATAAAGTGAATACGGCATATGATTTTAAAACAAATTTTATTCTTTTAATAAATTCTTCAGTTCTATAACTATTCTAATATGAAACAGAACCAAAAAAAATAGTTACACTTACAAAAACACTATCACAGATTGTGAATTGCCTGTAAAAGTATTCGGCCGGTGGATTTAAATCAAAAAATATACTACACAAAACAGTCGCATACTACAGCTCAAATTAAACCAAATCTAATATTGCAAACGTCAAAAATTTGTCTAGTAATTGTTTACTACAAACGGACGTAAAAGGCAATAGAACACAATTATTTGGAGTGACGAATCCAGATTTGAGGTACATATGTGTTGGAGACAACCCTAAGCAAGTTTTGCTTACGAAAGGCGAGGAATATCACAAAGGCTGTTTAAGTCGAAAAGAGAAATTTGCGGCATCGGTAATGATTTGGGAAGCATGTCGGCAAAAATACTTGGCTCCCTTCACTTTGTAGACGGCATAGTTAAAACACCAATCGATCCTGGAGCATCATCTGCTACCATCAATTGAAGATCTGACATCACCTGAAGGAGAAATATCTTTCAACAAGATGGAGCAACTTGCCATACGGTCAATGATTGCAAAACTATAATGTACCAGTTACGGAGTGGCCATCAAGAAGTCCTGACCTCTCGCCCATCGAGAGTGTATGGCACAAAATGAAAAAGGAGCTTCGACGAAATCCCAATAGAACCACTGAACAATTGAAGCTTAAGCTGCAACAAATTTGAGATTCAATATCCGTTAATCAGTGCTCAGACGCGGGCGTCAAAGCCGGTACCGGTGAACTATGGTTGCAAATCGGTTACACCATGGTACCATGGCTTAATCAAGCCTATGGTGATGTTAATGGTGGTGTACTAAGATATTAGATTTCTTAGCGACAAGTTACCAGTATGCGATTACATTATGTGCTTACGTATGTTAATTTTTTCTTATATACATTGTTGTCTCCGTGTATGTAAAAAGCTGTTTTGATTAAATTACAGTTAGTATGTTACAAAAACATAAACGAGAAATATTATGGCCAGGTCATAAGTATCTTAGCCCCGGAAATGCAATACTTAACGGCATACCTATACAAGCGACGCAGATAGGATAGCTTTGAACATGATATAGACTATTAAGAAGCTAAAAACTTTAGTTATATACAAAAAAGGAGCAAAGAAGCAATAAATGAATTCTTAACCAGTGCACCATCTACTGCAAATTACGCTGGAGTGATTGGGTTGGAAATTAAATGTGGAACTGAACGTCTACTAAATCATCCTATATAGCCATTGCATTTTAATACAAAAGACAGTACAATAAACAAGCCATGTGAACGTAACAGAGAAGATAAATTTGATGTGCCAAAAAGTAAGCTTACACAACCAGATCAGTCTCCAGGAAATTCGAATATAATATTACCGCTAGCTAAAAACGGAAACCATTTAATGCCGGGAACCTTATTTCCATTGCAAAACGATAGGGACAGAATGCCAGCGACCCTAAACGTAGAATAATGAACAGTGACAGAATCGATACAACAGTACGTGATAGTTCGGTGGATGCGAGATCCCCAACAAATCAACAACTCTATCCAGCAGAGTTAGACGAAATATTTGGGGAATCTGATACCGCTATGGATGATAACAACTTGGAAGTGGATTGTTCAGGCGAACGAGTTGGAAGAAGTGGTAGAGGAAATGAAAATGCAGGAGCTACCAATGGTTCTGTGAACAACTCCACACCATACTATGTAGCATTGACAATGTCTACAAGTCTATACCCAACCATCGTATATAAAATTGTTTTAATGTGCGTATTACGTAGGCCAATGCATATAAAGCACTTGGATTTCAATCAGATAAGTTTTTGTCAGATTTCAAAGTGGAGTTTTTTTGGAAATCTTCTTTGGCTGTAGGCAAAAAAAACTAAAGAGAGAGTAAATACGTTTCTGTAAAATTAAATAAAAATAAAAATCTTGGTAATTAACCTTTTTACCCTGAGGTAGATTCGCCACTGATTACAGGCTTTAGCTAGAACTTGATTGAATTTCTACAAAATTATGGTCCTTGAAAAGCCAAAAAATTGTAGTTTCTTACAAAAATATAAAAGATATCAGTCACATGGAGAATTTTCGATCAATCTAACCGTTGAACTGACCAAAAACTGATTATTCTAATACAAAGCGCATCTTAAAGCATTATAGTTTCTTACAAAAATATAAAATCTATCAGTCACATGGAGAATTTTTGATCTATCTTAACTGTTGAACTGGCCATAATCTGATTGTTGCAATACAATGCGCATTTTACCTGATTACAGGCTTTAGCTAGAACTGCAATTTGTCACTAAGTTTTGATTAAGTTTTTATAAAATTATGGTCCTTAAAAAGCCATACATTGTTGTTTTTTTAAATAATTATAAAATCTATCAGTCACATGGGGAATTTTCGATCTAGCTAAACTGTTGAACTGACCTAAAACTGATTATTTCAATATTCTCATTTTACCTGATTACAGGCTTTAGCTAGAACTACGATATTTCAGTTGGTTTTTACTAAATTTATAAGAAATTATGGTTCTTGGAAAGCCACAGCATTGTAGTTTTTTACAAATATATAAAATCTATCAGCCACAAAGAGAATTTTCGATCTATCTAAACTGTTGAAATGGCCAAAAACTGATTATTCCAATACAATGCGCATTTTACCTGATTACAGGCTTTAGCTAGACCTGCGATATTTAAGTCATTTTTCATTGAATTTTTATAAAATAACGGTCCTTGAAAAGCCAAGCACTGTAGTTTATAACAAAAATATAAAAGCTATCAGTCACATGGAGAATTTTCGATCTATCTAAACGGTTGAACTGGCAAAAGTTGATTATTCTATTACATTGAATTTAACTATATTGCAGGCATTAGCTAGAACTGATATCTCAGTTAGTTTTCGATGAATTTTTATATAATCACGATCTTTGGAAAGCCAAAGCATCGTAGTTTTTTACAAAAATTTAAAACTTGCAGTTCATGGGAATTTTTTAAACTAGCTGACGTGTTGA
>JANTEX010259363.1:0-12130 GCA_024741295.1 Macrocera vittata | reverse complement strand
AAATTATAATAATAATTGGATTAACAATTTTCGCAGTAAAAAAGTAATTTAATTTTCCGCATACAACTTGCACTTGACGTACATAAATACAAATATATACAGTACATTTTTTATAGTAAAAATGAAAATAAAAGTAGATTATTTGCTCTGGAATGTCGTACCAGATAGTGCATTTACAAAGTTACAAACATATGATGTAAATGCACTTCTGACACGTCTCCCAAAACTTATACATAAAGAAACTTGATATAAAACTGCATTCACAATTTTTTATTGATTGAATTTATTTAACTTTTTTATTTAAATTAATTTTAGTCTCTAGAATGCATTTTTATAATCAATAATTTTGAGGATTTTCCAAAGCCCTATTATGTTGTTCATATTGGAGTGTTGTATTTTAATAGTTTGTGTATATATACTATATATTTAATAATCAATAATTCATAGTGTGATTGAGTTTTCCACTCCTCAATTTCTGTTATTAATTATTATTATAGAGATTGTGCAAATAGATCAGACACGTGCCCATATTTATGAATTATTTTCCTAAAGTAAATGTAAATTCTAAATTTGTTGCAATTGAATTTCAACAATGTTTAAAGCACACATTGTAACGACTCGTGAATGGTACATTAAATAACGTAAGTGCATATTACAAATGAAATGCAATATAAATTCGAAAACGCAATATGTTTTAAGTTATGACAAAATGAAAAATAAATGGTGGGCACATAAATATTGTCAAGGACAAAAAAAATTGACACTATATATACCTATATATGAATTAATCATAAAATCATTTCTACCTATATCTATTCACATAAATAATATGGTTTTAATGTAAAAAGATGCAGTTTTTCAATGCAAGATAAAATCTATATAAAGTAGGTGGTGGTTTTGAAATTATGTAATTTTTCTTTACAATAATCAAACCGCACAAAATAAAAAAGATTATCAAAAAGAAACAAGAATATTAAAATTAATTAATTAACATTTTGCGATGACGCAGTTTGGACGACAACAATTTAATAAAATGCAAAATGCATATCACTTGAACAAAATATGCATTTAAAATGTGTGTGTTGGATTGAAAAACGATTTTATATATATGTATATAGTATAGTGTCGCGTTTTTTCTAATTATAATCGAGTCTATATGTAAGACGACAAACTGTTGAATTGCGATATTATGTGTGCAATTTAATAAGTAGGTATATATTATATATACATAACTAATTTAACGTGAATAAAATATTATAAAAAGAAAAATTGTTTGCTCTTTTCACGATTAATTAAAATTTTCTATTATTAACATACCTCTTGTATATGTATTTATGTATACCTACAACGAATCTATGTTTTTCTTTTCTTTTTCGCTCACATATGTTGCATGCATTGCCTTTTATGCACTATTTATCAAACATAAAGTTGTAATGTGCATACAAGAAATTTACTTGAGCTATCCATGTAGTCTACATACATTACATATAAATTTTTAAATATATATATATTTGCATATTTTAATTAAATATTTAATATATATAAATTGAGTAATTTTCACAATATAGATAAGTATATGATACCATAAAAAAATTAAACCGCATTAGATTTATAGGTTCAGCATGATCGCGAATTTTCAATTCAGTAGCAGAAAAAGCACATATGATCATAATCCACAACAACTATTTAACTTCTCATGTATATTACAAAAAAAAATGTAAAAACATTTATATTAATAGAAATATAGTAGCTGTAGGGTATAAAAATGATTTCAGAAGTTAATCGCGTCTATAACGTATGTAATAGGGTTCAGAATCTAAGTTCGATCAGTTTTGTAGATTTTTTTACTGTCATACAATGAGGATCAGAACTTTCTAATATATACTTTTCATGGCAATCTCTTTTCAAACATATTTCTCGAGTAGAAGTACTAAATTCGTAAAAAAAACGTCTTAAGTCGTCCCGAAATTTCCAAAAGTTTACAGCTTATAGTAAACTACATCATCAGAAATTAAAAAAAAAAATCTGTACACCTTTTTCAAAACTTCAGGCGATTTTTTTAAAAATTTAGCTCCATGGCGAAATTTGTTTTAACAGTATAAGTTTCAATATAAAAATATCTTTAATCGCAAATGCACATGACTTGTTAGGACTTTTTACAGTGGTCAAAGTCGATAAGAACGTCGACCTTTAAAAAAAAATCGACTTTTTATATTTATTAATTACCAGAGATTGCCAAAGTTGGACATGTCCCAAATGTATCGATTGTTTTTCAAATATAGGCCAAAATCATTAATAAATGTTATGAAATCAATCCATATTGGTAAATCGGAACATGAAAACTTTTCAAATATACCAAATGTCGACGATAATGTCGATTTTTTTTAAATATCAACGTTCATCGACTTTGACTACTGACTTACTTAAGGTCATAAAAAATCAAGATAGGAACGAAGATCTCAGAGAAAATATATTTTTCAAACAGTAAATCGACGGAAAATAAAATTTGCTTCAACAATGCGAAAATAAATATTTATTTAAAATTTTAAAAAGCTCTTGGGAGCCAAAGAACGAAATGGATTTTAGTGGGAAAACTTTGAAGTTCGATTGTGATGCGCCCAGATTGACGGATACTCAGTTTTCGAACGGCTTGTTTGTCTGTGGCAATAACGGATGACGGATTTGATAGTAAAAAAAAATCCAAAGAAGAGAAACTAGTGAAAAGATGGAGAGTAATTTCGCGAGAATTATGAAAATCGTTGGAACTGTTCTTAAAATTGGAATACTTGAGAAATTTACTTAGAAGATATCTAAAATTTCAACAAAACTTTCATTAATTAGTAGTTGGCATTAAATAAAAATAGAAAATATAACATATTGTTGGCGTGGCGTATTTTATGAATGATAACCTATGCAATCGGAAAATTATGTTATCTGTGCCAGAGCAAAAAAAATTATCCCATTTACATGGAATTTCTTTAAAATTCCTTGGCATCACCCTAACAACAATAACAGTATGCATTTTTCTGGTAAGAAAATCATTGCATTTTCTCTCTGCAATGCATATACGTCTGTTGTAGGAAAATCGACAACTCCAACTTATTTACAGAGTGGCTAAAAATGTCTGCCCAAAACTTTTCCTCATATAAACTGATTTGGAAATATAATAAAAAAATGTCAACACCTACATATAGGTATACTGAAATATTGTGTCAACGGCACGTGAAAAATTTGCAAATTATATGTAACAATATATACATTGAACTGCTTCTTGGCTTAGTTCCAATTTCTTGGCATGGGTTTTGTGTCAGCAAGTCAAATTGTCTTAGCCAAAAGTCATATTCAAAATCAAATTCTAAGCACCTTGCATTATACAAATAATTTTCTCTTAAAATTTTGATTCTTTTCACTACTATTTGTCACGGAATTTTCCAAACACTCTGTATTTATGTGCATTTAATATACAAAGCATGTGATGAACTGCCACACAAACAATATATCTATTTTATGTATTTAATTTTTTATTTATTATTTTTTCATAAAAAATAGTGTAGGTTCTCGTCGACAACAAATCGCTAGAAAATTACATAACACGATTAGAGTCCTTGAGATAATAATATGACATCATTGCAGTGTTTGTCGCATATATATACTATAAGTGCATTTGTGTGGAAGTGCATTTTTGTAAATATTTTTTTTTCATAATTTTTAAAATTGATTTATTATTCAGCACACACATATATTTTCTATATAGCATGTACGTACATATATATAATGCATTGAATAATGCACCTATTGTAATGAGAAATAAGTACATGTAATAATGCAACTTGTAACGCAATTATAATAAAACCATTTAGCTTTGATATTATAGATGTGCGTTCACTTGAATTCAGATCATTTATATAAAATATATGTAGATACACACGCCATAATGCGATTCATTTTATTTGTTTAATATTTATATGTGTGAGAGTAATACTAAAAACAACAGCAAAAAAAAATAGAAAACAATAAAAAGAAAAATGAAGATTTTCCATTTCGGTTTGATTAATTTCAGTTATCTAGCGTAACGATTTTTCTCTATATTTTATATATGCCATGCATATCGATAAATCAATGGGCGTACAAAATGTGCTTGTAATTTTTGTTTAAAACACAAATTGATTGAGAGATTTATTGTATCAGTGAATTGTATTAATAATGCATTGAATATGTGCATGCAAACTATGTGTTTCTAACAATTTCATTTTAATGTGCGTATGCATATAAAGAAAATTGGTGCAATGACCTTGGAAATTGGCGACAAGTGGAAAAATTGAGCATTTTCACTTTTCGATAAAGAGTAATTCACATACATATATACAGCGAATTTTTATTTATATTTTATAATTTTTGCAGCAATTACAACAATTATATTTCTTACTAAACTTTTTGTATGCACAAGCCAAACGATATTTTTTTGATTGAAGGATATAATTTTGTGACAATGCAACAACATAAGTATGAAGAAGAAACTAATTACGGCTTATAAAGTTAAAATTATTAGACGTGGTCTAATATCAAAACTAAGAAAGCGACTTGGTTAAGAAAAATGAGTTCGTTATCTGTTTATTTATTTAAACTTAAAAGTAAAAAAAAAACAAATAAATTCTATAAAACGTCCAAAAGAATAAGTACAGAATCTAAACAAATATTGAACAGGTAAGTTAGTAGAGATTTTTTGCCAAAAAATACATACGCTATCAATAGCAGTTTGACAAAAAAAAAACCACACATCAAAGCTCAGTTGGATAAAATCTTATGTAATAATTTTAAAGTGATTATTGACAAAATTGATTGACAATTGACAAAAAAAACCTAAACGAGTTGCTAGTGAGTCAGAATATGGTTCCTCAATAGAGATACTGAATTGGCTATCACACTGTGTGGAGCGGTTCTAATAATTAGGACAGAAAATGCTCTTTATTGGCTTTTATTTCAACTACTGAGCTTAGATATTGTGAATACGGACATTTCGCCACATATTTATAAACTCAGTTAAAAAAATGGTGCTTTTCTTACTCTAGCGTCTTTTGAAGCGGATAATAAACTGTCTGATGACTCTAATATTTTGTATATTCGATTTGATGAGTTCAGACGGCGATGTGCTACATAAATCTAAACTGCGCAAGGTAGACTGGAACAGACAAACAGTCGAAGCTTTAGTATTGCCAATTGCCTCAACCGAAGTGAATTTCAAATCGAAAGTTAATAACTTGGCTTACGAACTGAAAAATTCAATCATACGCTTGAAAGAGAAATTTGTCCGGTTCTTGTGAATTCTGATAGTAAAAGTAGTAATTATCTGGTAGAATTTGCAGCTTGAGTAATTAGGACTTACACAGTGGCGGCTTGTGGTTTTTTTCCGAGCTATGCAAAGTACCTCCGAAAAACTCACTAAAGACGACACCACTGACGAAATAGTAAATGTACCGTTATGAAAAATTTTGCATACTGTGTCAAATGATACACAACAATTTAACATTTTTTTTTTATGTTTTAAAACAAAATTTGGGAGTAATCTCGAAAAAAACATGAAAATAAAAAAAATGAGCTTGAACCCCCACTATTATTTTCATGTTTTTTTCAAGATTTATCCCAAATTTTGTTCTAAAAATAAAAATAATTGTTTAGGCAAAAAAGTTGTATTAATTCAGTAAAAACATCCTACATCACAATTTAAGTTCTCTGAATTATTTTTTTAAATTTATATTTCAAATGGAGGCCCCCAATAGTTTCATAATTCCATAATAAAATTATTTGAAATTACTAATTTAGTGGAGGTCTCATCTCATGTATCAATTCTTATGGCTTGACTGAAAAACTACTGCACAACAAGGTAGTCTTAACACAATTTAATATTAAAGTTATTAAAAACTACTAATTTAATGAATATCTTCTACATTTACATCCATTTTTACTGTCAATTTTTCATAACTCAATATTAAAATGATTTTTTAATTCACAATTAAAGCTAGAGATGTCAATAGTGATACAATTAAGCCAGCGACCGGATAATAAGAAAGCCAGGTACCTGAAACGTGGATACCCATTACTTGGTAGTGAAAAACGGGTAGTCTATACCTGGGTATCGAAAAGAGAAGAAAATGAAATGGAAAAACAACAACTCTCAACTGTTTTCAATTTGCGTCGAAGACAATAAAGTGTGTTATGTTGTACACTTGTACTGCATAAAAGAACTTAGTTAGGGACTAATGTGGTATGACAAGATCAAATAAAGCTACTCTGCATTCAATGTTTCAAATTATGTTAGTAATATTGTTATTAAATTTTTTTTTGATACGAAATATGATATAGAGAACACTTATTTAACATTTTTCGTTTTAGATTGCCTGCACTTATCAATCCAAATATTTGAAAACCTGAATTACACAATAAGAATTAAATCCATGTAATTGGGTATTTTGGAGATGAAGAATTTTGAAAATGAACAGCCAGCAAATAATGACACTGTGAAAAGTTTTTATTATGAATCAAAACTTGAGAAGATAGACGTAGTTTACAGAAAAGTCGACTTAAAAACCATCAGTAGCTTAGTCAACAAACAATTGAAAGCTTTTGAATGAAACGTATAACTCAATTTTCCAGATAATTTCGGGTTTTCATAAAATGGCATAGTCTTACAAAATGCACGAAACAGTTTTAGTTTTGTGATATAGGTCTTTGAGAGCTACCCTTTCTGATCCGCTTTGACTTAAGCGTAATGCGAATTTTCTTAAGTATGTCCAAATTACGTAAAAACAAGAATTGACAATAACTAGGAACAATAAAAATGTAGAACAAAAAGCGGCATTTTTTAAAATAGTTGTTGGTCATGCGATCGAGCTCGAATTTTGCAGTGCAAGTATTCTTGGGCCTGCCCAACTTCGGTGAAAACTAGAATTTGATCGGTTAATTAGGAAAATAGACCACAGGACAAAAGCCGCCCTATTTAACAAAGATGTCCGGCTCATCTTTCCCTTTGTGTAATTCTATACTCAGATTTTGTGGAGCGAGTTTTTTTTGTTGAAAGATTTCCCAAATTCTGTCAAATCTATAATTAAATCCAATAATTTGTGAAAACAGAGAAAAAAGTAGTTTTTCCAGTTTAGGGCCGTCAAGTAATAAACTAAGATTACATTTTAAATACCATTCACCAATGTTGGACGTCTCTAGGACGTTTAAATCAAGTCCGCACTCGATTTTAACTATAAAAATAATTATACTCTGCCATAGAAGTATATTGAGCGCCCGCTTTCGACTGCGATAAAGATTTTTTTTTTGTCTAATCGTGTTTGTCAATTTTGCATTACTTTTGTCTTTTTTTAGTATTTCGACGTCTTTCGTAAGTCTTCTATACATACGTCAATATGACTACTTTTGACGACTACTATAACCAAAAAAAAATAATCATGAAACAGAAGAGAATATTTCAATTCATTTTTAAATAGTTTCTATCTTCCTTTTGGTATCGAGATTAAGGATTATCTTAGGAAGATCAGAGATAAATCTTTGCAAAAAAAGAACAACATTTCGACATTGACGAATTTCGATTGATGAACGACATACTGACATATACATACAAAAGTAACATATTCACATTAAAAAAATCCAGGATTCGATTCTTTTTGTCCATTGGGAATAATAACAAATGATGAAAAAATAGTAAATTTAATCACGGTTTTTGTTATTTCGATAAGCTGTACGTCAAACGATTCCTATAATAATCCTTCGTTTTAATAATGAAAACCAAATTAATTTAATATTGGACCGAAAATTAATAAAATACTAACTATTACTTGTCTGGCAAATCTTAAACAAGAGAACTAAAGTATAAACAGTTAAGAACTCGTATAAATCTTAAATTGTCTATTTATGGGCATACATAGGGTTCTTGGTGGACTTATACAATATGAAACGGTAACAAGTGGAGTAATTCATAAAAAAGAAAGATTAGAACTCAATTAAGAAAATTTATGTTATCATGTTTGGAGTTTTGATTTAATCGATTGGACTCCATTAGTCCTTTGTCCGACCTTGCTTAAGTATTGTCCTTCGAGTAGTTTTCGATAACTTCTGTGAAAACTAAAATTGAATTTAATAATTTGAGAAGAAATCGTATATCAAAAGTCGCATTTTTCAACATTTGTATTTGGAAACCTTCTCTTTGTTTTTCCGGTATTGTTTAAAAGCAATACTGGTCTTATTTTTGGGTCTACCTTACAATTTTGGAGCAAACCAATACGTCCAAATTTCGAAATGAAAGTAAAAACTAAATTGCAATGCAATGGACTTTGGCTGTGATATAGCACTTCTGCTGAGAAATGTACTTTTCAATGATTTGTTTATCATTTGGCCATTGTTACTTTTCTTTAAATTTTTGGTGTAACCCTATCGTTTTTGTCATATAGGACTAAATTGTTTGAAATGCGATCACGATGGCAATCGAGTACTAGCTCTTAAAAAACTTTTTAAAAGTTATAGGATAACTGTTTTTATATTTGGCTCGACATTTTGAAGGAGTTTCAATGGTCAATCTCCAAGCGTTATTATTAAGACATGAATGCAATTTCTTGTAGAAATAATTAAATTGATTAAGATGATCGATCAGTGCTGGATGATCAAATTAAGTCACTAACTAAACCACTTTTATTGATTTTATAGATTAATTAAACTGTGCTACAGCCAAAATGCTCTTGGGGAATGACCTCTAGTACAAGTTGAAGACTTAGTTAAACACTAAATTTTGGCATAACTACTCAGATTTTTCCCGACCACCCCCAAAATCTGGATTTAGAGGCCAGAAACCGTTTTTTGATACCTTCAGCTATTTAAAGAATTATAACTTTGCCTTTTCTTGATCTATTTAAATATTAAAATACCATTTAAGATTATAAAATAAATTCCTTTCTAACAATATATAGCTTGATTTTTTGTGATGAAAACTGGCCGAGCTACGCTTGGGAACATGATAACCTGAAAAAATTAATAGAAACTGTTAATCTTAACGGATTTGAAAAATTAAATATGTGTTGAATGCGGAATAAAAGTAGCTCCTACCGTATTAGTAGAAAAAATTGTTAGAGTAAAAAAAATGTTAGACCCTGTTGGAAAAATTCTAAAATTTTGATAAAAATCCGTTCCAACAATTCGCAAACATGCTATCCTGAAAAAATTAATAGAAATTGCAAATTCTAAAAATTAATTATGCGTTGAACGCAAAATAAAAGCAGGTTCTAATGTGTTAGTAGAAACAAAAATTGTTATGGTAAAAAAAAATGGTGGGCCCTATCCTAAAGTTGGAGAAATGCTAAAATTTTGGTACGAATACAAATGTTATCAAGCTATATATTGTAAGAAAGGGCATTTTTTTTGCTTAAGGATTTAAAATAGTATTAGAAATGACGAAGTTATGATTTTTAAGTTGCAGATTTGTATCTCACATATATGAATATGAATATGAATAAGAATTTTGTTGTTGTGAAAGTGTTGCGTAACATAGTGGTTAACTTAAATCTATTAAAAATTGTCTAAGCTCTTCTCTGGAGAAAAGTTCGAGTATCGTTTCTGCCTTAATTCCACGAGAATTTTATACGTTTCAATAACTTTTTATAATTTTATTCAAATGTTTTACTAAATTAATTTTTATTATTAAATTCCTCAAAAAACACATTATAAGTGTTATAAAATGGTTTGATTTACATTATTTTGATATTTTGGATCAAATGAAACCATTCGTTTTTGCCAAAGTTTGGCAGATAGAGAAATTTTTTTTTTAGGCAATTAGTGGAATACTTGTTCAAAAAAAGAAGCTAACCGCTAGACGGCGTTGGAAAAAAAAACTTTAAAAAAAAAAGTAATAAGACACAATTTAAGGGGTTTGAGAGTCTCTGATTACGGATCTGCTGTCAAAATTTGATTTCACTCTCATCTGATATAAGGAAGGGTATGGTAAAATCTAAAAATGACCGAAAACTCAAATTTCTGATGCTTAAAAAATATATGAGAAATACAAGCAAATGCAAGATGCTTTCTTATTTTTTTTAAATCTCCAGAACTATCATTAATTAAAATCACGATGGCGACGAGTGCCATTTATTAGTGTTTTTAAAAAGATTTCAAATTTACCTATTTTGCCTAAGATTGCAGTATTTTTTAATAAATAGTGGGTAGGTATGAAAATATATTTAACGTCCCATTGTGCAGCGTTGAAAATAAGAAGAAGTTTCTTTAAGAGTAAAAAAGATGTACGACGTCTATCAGAACGTAGACTTCAATAAGAATAAGAAAAAATCATGCAGAACAAAATTCGATATTTTTAATAAAAGCATTCGGGAGTACTCTGCTCGTTTTATCTGATCCTGATACTCAAATTTTGTGGTCTTTTATATTCGAAAATTAAACAATTAAATAATTAAAATGTAAACAACATATAGGATCTTAGTTTTGCCATTAAAATAAAATACAATTTGATCAGCATTTTAATACACGTTTCTACAGAAATTCCAATTTTTGCGTACTAAATGGCATTACGGCATTCTGTTCGAGAAATATTTTTTGAATATATTTGTTTGTATACTCGAAATGTAGCATATCAGCAAAACCGAATATATGGAAAATGTATGCTTTAAAAATGATTTGGAATTTGGACGAGAATGAATCCATAGTCGTCAATTTATATTGGTAGCTCAATTGGTAGAGCAGTGGAGTACCAATCCATTGGTTGCTGGTTCGAGCCCAGTTTAAGATTGAGGATTTTTTCCGTAAATATTACACATACACATACATTCAAAAAATATTTCAAAAATACTTAAATTGTTTTGTAAAAAGACAATTGACGTAAAAATGATAATAGAAAGATTTTAAGACTAATATGTTAAGTATTTTATTATTTCTGATCAGTTTTTAAAACAGCGTTGAATCATTTTTGTTTAGTATTAAATTACATAAGATATTATTTTAATTAAACGATAGTTTTTGTTTTTTTTTGGTCACTATTTAATTTATTCTCTTTGGCCGGAACTAGGGACCCAAGGCGCTATAAACAAAGCTGCTTTATATTTATATTTTTCCAGATTTTGCTTGAGAATATACATTACAGTACTTTAACTATTTTTGGGTGGTATTTAGAGCAGCTATTATTACTTTTTTAAATAGTAATAATAGGAGGATAAAATGTGGATAAGGATAGGTACGACCAAAGCACTAAGACTATATTTAATTTTTAAATAAATTTTAAATTTTTATTTCGAGTATTCATTAAAATAAATATAATTTTGGAATAAATATTTCGCCGAAAAATGATAGCTTAAAAAGCAAGCTCTACTAATAAAATATAGTCGTCAGAAAATTCAAAACTTTTAACTTTGACGGATAATGAAGAAAATGTATTTAATACTGTACAGTTAATTACAATAATACATATTTAGCCAAAATATATCATTCTTTATCATTTAATTTATCAAATACGGTAATTGATTTTGAAATGTATTTTTTTAAAGGCATTTGATTGGAATTAGGGGAATGGCTGTCATGTAAAATAGCTTAATTATTTGATATTTGATAAACGAAAGATGTCTTAGGAAAAACTGAGTTCTGTTATGATCGTAAACTGTAACTAACTAATAACTAACGATTTTATACATGGAAAGTGGTTAGAACGGTTGTTTTAACAACAACTTAAAAAACTATGCAAAAATGAAAAAAAAAAAAATATTTTCATTTATATTTAAAAACAAGACAAACTATCTCGAACCTCAATGTCCCAGAGCGTGGCATCGATATTACATCTTTCACATATCTCTTTGATATAGAAAAAAAATGTTGCCGAATGATTATTTTAAGATTTATTTACAATATGAAATTGATATCCTTTAATTAATACCGCATCGACATTCAATAAGAGACATCCAAGTTAATTACGTGCCCTAAAGGGGTCATTGACCAACTGATATATGGATGTCTTAACTTTGATATCCTATATACATCTCTTGAGAGATGTTTAAACGGCTCACAGTAGGACAGAGCCGGCTAATTTTTTTTTTTTTTTTTAAATTTTGTTGTAGAGTCTATTTTTTTTTATTTCTTT
>JANTEX010259252.1:0-12131 GCA_024741295.1 Macrocera vittata | reverse complement strand
AAAAAAGAAATAAATAAAAGTACTAAAAATTAAATATATACGATTCATATTCGGAGCGAAAAGTTGAATCTTTCGTCTTTTTCAATTTAGACTAAAATCTAGAGGAATTTGTATTTAATTATTTTAAATCATTATTGTTTTTTCCTTTTTGATGCATTATTGATAATTTTTAAAATTTAAGATCCATAAAACATACATTTCTACATTAGTACTTTTAGATATTTTGGAATGCGCATTTTTTAGGCCACTTCTGTAAGAACTAAAATCGAATTCGATAATAAGGAAAAAAATCATCGAACAAGAGGCGGTTTTTTCTAATATAGGTATTTGAGAGAGCCACCCTAAGTTTCTGTCCAATCGACCTCAAATTTTGGTTTGCGCAATTTTTTTGGTCTCAACAACTCTATGAAAACTAGAATTGAATCCGATGATTAGGAAAAAAATTCGTGGAACAAAGGTCTTATATAGGTGTTTGAGAGACACCATAATTTTTTGTCCGATCGGGCTCAAATTTTGGGTTGAGCATTTTTTAGGTCTTCACAGCTTTTGTGAAAGCAAGAATCGAATCCCGTAATTAAAAATAAATCGTAGAACAAAAGTAGATTTTTTCTAATGCATGTGTTTGAGAGCCACCCTAAGTTTCTGTTCGATCGGGCTTAAATTTTGGGTCGCTTATTTTGTTGGGGCCACATAACTTCTGTGAAGATTGGAATCGAATCCAATAATAAGGAAAAAACGTCATTGACAAGCGAGCGAGCGATCAAAAAAAAATATTTTTTTTTTGCTGGAAACATCTTAAAAACTTCGGAAACGCATTTTTAACTTATTTTGATGGGAACTTTAGTTTATTCGAAAAATTAGGCAAAACCAATACGTCGTCCATACATATATGAAAGTAAAACGCGTTTAATCATTGCGTTATTACCACCATCTCTCTCTCTCTCTCTCTGTGTGTTTTACCAAGAGAAATAAGTAGTTGTCATTGTACTAAATGCAGTTGATTTGAGTTCGATACTAGCTCCGGCGTAAAAAATCTTTAAATCTAAACATTAATAAATCTCTTTATAAAAAAGGAAACTTTTTAGTTTTTGTTAGCAGCAGAAATCAATTCTTAAACATGTATACATTCTGAACGTACAATTTCTATGTAATTCTTGTGTAACAGCTGTACACAGACGCTATAAAAAATCTGAAATAAATTCTGTATTCCCTATAAAATTTCTTACAAACATACCTTAACCAAAATAAAAAGCATAAATTCTCTGAAGGATTATTTTTGATCGACCTTGGGTTTGTCCTCAAAAGTATTGAAATTTTGCGTTTTTTATCAATATAAATTCGTCTAATATGTAGAGAATACAATGATATTTCTTGATTTAAGGATAAATTGTCTTTTTGAATTATATTAGTTTTAAAATCACGAAAAAATATTAATATTTGGCGAAATGACAGTCATTCAAAAAAGTCTCACATATAAGAATCTTATTTTTACAAATTGCGTCAGTGAAAATTTGTCAATTTGAAAATTTATATTTTTCTTTATTATTAAATAAGGCAACATAAAAATGTTATTTCCTTAGCACATACCCGAGTACGCTCTACCCTTTTTGAACTAGACACAGCTTTTAATTTACTAGATTTCTTACTAGTTATAATAATTATCTAGTTGAAATATACATATTCTAGTTTAATCGAATGAAAATCAAGTACAGAATTTTAAGATTTTAACTTACTAGAATCTTAACGATACTTAAAAGAAGATAAAGTGGACAAACTAGATTATTTTTTATTAAATATTCTAGTATATTTTATTAGATTTCTTGATATTGGAGCTGGCCTGTTTTAGAACTTATTGATTTGTTTTTTTGAAGCCATTGAATTTAATTTATTTTTCTATTTATTGGATTTTATCTGTTTTCAATGACTCAACTTAGGATCTAGTACTTGTTGAATACTAAATCTTATTAAAATTTCAGTTATATTAAAAAAATATTGTCTTTTTTTAAACAGAATGTTTCTTTAATATCTCGAAACGGTACTATAGAAGAACTGCTAGAATACTAGACGATACTTAATGAGCAATAAATTCTAGCAAAATTTCTGCGCGATTAATGACTTTTGTTCGGCTAGTGACCGACGATTCTGACATGCGTTAATATTTTGGAAACTGTGATTGTACAAGACGAATTAATGAATAACTATATAGTACTAGATGAGTACTAAAAAATCTTTTAATTTCAACTTGAACAGAAAAAATATTCAATTTAGGTGTTCTTCTAAAAAGTACAATGTTTACTAGGCGGTCAGATTAATGTGTAAGTGAAACATTTTTATTCTGTTATAGAAATAATTTTCTTTTAAATATTAATACAATTTAAAAAAAAAAAAAATAGTATAGTATAGTATATAATGGAATAAAATATTACCAAATATTCTAAAGTAATATTAATTCTTACCTAAATAGAAACATAGATATAAATGTAGTGGCTTGGTATTTCGTAGTATTATACATCATATTTAAATACATATTGATTTGCTTACCTGAAAAAATAAGAAAGAAAAATTAGATTTTTTAAATTAGGATAAAATATAAAAAAAAATTAATGCATTATTCTTAATTTAGAGTCTTTTTCATACTAAAATAAATGTAATGGAAAGTAATGTAATACATGATATGAAAGTTAAGGGTTTGGTTTCGCAACTGCAATATGGGATGATCTTATGTTGTAAAAATCTGAAGTAAAGTACATTTATTCAACGATATTTTCGAAACATATAAAAAGCATAATATTTAAAATTAATTTCAGAAAATAAAGTTGTTACGTCCAAATTATTGCAGAACAAAAGTACGTTACATACTATTTTCAATTTACTCTTATTTTAAGTTTTAATCTATAAGTGTGACTGAGCTACTATCGTAATTTAGCAAAGCGATAAAAACACAATTGTATACGAATCAGTTTTCTTCTTTAGGACAAGAAGTCTATTTCTCGACTCGTCCCGATTAGACATTCAAGGAAGTCCGCGCATTAAATGCAATAATTCAAGAAAATTAAAAACTTCAGTACACACATAAATTATATTGCCACCCTAATGAACACAGAATTATGCATATATATATATAATAATAAAATTACGCGCAGTCCAAGTATTACGCATTGTACTTTTCATAATCTATACGTAAAATTATAAATTTTATAATAATACACAAGGAGTACAAATCGCCCACGGCTCATACCAACAATTTTCAACCATTTCAAGCAACGCAAAATTGAAGAGTATAGTGCAAAGCAGAATTTATGCGCATCACAATCATCCATCCACAAGAATAACAAAAATCATTGTCAGGTAATTTTTTGCTTATACGAATTTCCTCAATGCTACAATTTATTCATTTAGCTCTGAAAAAAGTTATTGTTCGTATTTGCAGATTTACCAGAAGAACATTATCAAAGTAATGGTATATTAAGACTATTAATTTCGTTTTCTTCTTCTCAAAAAAAAAAAAATTAAACGTAGTGTGGGAATATGAAAAATCAATTTAGTAAATAAGTGGGTATTGATTTTTCATCATATATATCTTTTTGATCTTTTGATCACCATATATAATAATTATAATTTTTTTTACTTAAACATGCCACTCAGAGTCTTTTATTTTTTTGTCCGATGCTCGGATTAAAACAACGCTGAAGTAAAAAAAAAATAAAAAAAATGCCGACGTTTTTGAATGAAGGATTTGAGGATATTCATAAAAGTCTAGCATTTTGTAATAAAAATCAAATAAAAAGCTCGTGCACACATTTTTATAGGTTTTTGCAAATATTATAGTTAGTTTTGCTTGGCGGTACGTACATTTATACTGTATATAGGTACAGTTCTATATAAATTTATTTTCATTTCATATTTTTGGTTTTTACGACTCTCAAATTATATCTGCAAAAGAAAAACCGATGATATTATCTTATTTTATTATTCTATATATACATATATGAGCACCAAACACAGTAAAAACATTTTTAGACTTTTAAGAACAGCTATATGAAAAATGCATTTATTTTATTGCGATTTTTTTTCATTATGTTATATAGTTATTTTATATGTATAAATGTTATATAGGATTATATATTAGTTTTCTTCGAAGCTGATATGATTTATTAATATTTTAAAATGGCAAATGGGTGCATAATGTATAATGTTCTGAACATTTATATGTATTATGGAATTTATTTAATCTTTGTATGCAGTGATAGGTCACAATGAAATGAACGCCGACACAACTCGATGAGTTCCAGATTAAGTTTCGTCAACGATGAGTTTTCGACCATGATCGCGTCTCCTAACTTGTATTTTTGAGCTATTTGTTAATTCACTAGCACACACTCAAGACGTATAAAAAGAGTTTAATTTTTTTTAAATGTATTTAATTAAAATGAACAATAATGTTAACTGTGTTTTGTAGTTTACGATAAATATCATCAATTTATTTATTTATCAATGTAAATTAATAATGTTATTTGGATTGTAGAGTGTTTCAAGTATTGTAAAAAAACAAAAAAATTTAACATTTTCTTGTAGTTCTATAAAATGTATTTTAATATAAAAAAATTATTCAAATATAATTTTTTAGTAGTTCTTTTCTTCAAAAATAGGCACGTTTAAAAATTCAGTATTGAAGCTACTAAATTGAATATGCTTTAATGAACAGTTCCAAAATGTTAGAACCACTACTGGCCTCGATAATTGCAATCAAATAGTTCAATGATAGTTGATTTCAAAAACTATATTCTTGATCAAAACAAATTCTCCAGGTATTTACGTACAATGATGAAAAAAAAATGGAAATTTCAATTAAACAAAATTCTAATTTATATAGTAAAACACCTCAACGTACGCATTCTTTTGATTCACAGTATACGAGTATGTATATTGGTGGCCCAATTACCACCCATATATACGTTTTGTACATCTAATTTCTTTCAACAATTTATTTTTAATCAATATTTTTCGCAAAAATAAAATAGCTTGTTGAAAACAAATCGTTGGCCATGTGAGTTTTAAAATTAATATTCATCGTGAAGCGCATCGCAGTTGAAAATTTGCATTTTTTTTTTTTTTTACAAAATCATATTGACGATTTTTTTGAACTGTTTTTGTAATTAAGACAACATTGTGTAACCTGTTTTGCTACAGGATATACACTATGTATATATTGAGTTACATATACTTTTTATATTTTTGTCTATAAATCAAAATATAAATTAATGCTAAATTGATTTTCACACTATAGACTGCGGTATATACGAGTAAACAGTCTACACGCATTGATATATGCATAACGTACATATAGACTGTATTATCTACTAGAATGCATAATTTTATTCTATGGACGATGTCATGTTGATAACATTTTGCGGGCAGAAAAAAAAGGAAGAAAAATCCATCAAAATGTTTGGTGTAAACAAGATATTTAATGTATGCAAAATACATTAACCTGGACAAAATTACAACAAGTCGTGTAATTTATACATTCATTTTGAATTTATGAGCGTATGTATAACAGTCAATGAAATTATTAAATAAAGGTGTGAGGCGGCGAAAAGAGTAATTAGAATAAAAGGTTTCTGGTTTCATTTATATATTGATTTACTCAACTACTTTGAAGATGCTCGTTTGGCTGATATATATGTACATTGTACATACAAAATATATTTGGCCTGTCGAAAAAAATTGCTGAAATTTCAAAAAAAAAAAAAACTATCTAAAAATGATGAATTTTTTTTTAGCAAAACCTATATATTATATATTTTAGAGGTGTTTTATAATAGCAAACTTACTCTTTCAAATTTCGGTTCTTAAAACTCAGTTCTATTTCAAAAATATATTCTTTATCTAAATTTTCAATAATGTATCAAAAAATAGAATGTCAAGTTTTTTTTGCAGTAATTTTAAACATAAAAACATAAATAAACAGGCTTTTATTTAAAACTTTCTTCACTACAAATCAAAACAAAATTCACAAAAATATGAAAAAATTGTTATACATTTGATCAGAAACCTAATTTAAAATTGTAAGTAAAAAAATAAATTGCTCGTTGACAGTGATTACTATTATTGGTTAAGGATTGTCAGAAAAAAAACAACTTTAATCTAATAATAATATTAAAGCTTTTTGGCTCTGACTTAAGGTACTAAAATTATGATTTCAATACATTTTTAAATTATTATTATTATGTTCAATTTTGTGAATTTTGTTATCCTTTGTGAAGCCAAAAATATTCAGAAAAGAAGTTTTCAATTAGGTTTATCTGGAGCCTTAGAAACATGCAGTTGGAGAGTACGTTTTTTCAACGCAGTCACCAAAACCAATTTTAATATATTAGGGTGTATAATACACCAAAGTGATTTTGTCGAAAAACCTCAGATCCAATACTAATTGGACTAAAATAAGTTTTATTTTTAGAAAATGTCAATATTATAAAATTTATCTCTACCTTGCGCATTTTCGTATTTTTTCATACCGAAGCAATTTTGAAAGAGTTGGAACCTGTTCATATGCAAATATTAAAATAAAAGCTCAAATACTAATTCATCATTAATGATTTTAAAACAAAATCGTCATACTACTTGCATTGCTAAGTTCAGAAAGTCAAATGGACATTGACACAAATAGGTTTATTTATTTTTTCATAATTTATGTAGGGTATTTTATACTGATTTTAGAATATACATATTTTTTTTTTTCAAAATGCGCTAAGAAATGTAGATGGTTTGACATTTTTTAAGAATACATACACAAATTATTAAACATACTTTCATTGCAATAACGTGCGCAAATACGTAGGGCAGAGCGCGAGGGGGTAAACACTCAAAAAGAAATAACGTCCCGGGGTTTCTTGGAGATCCTGGAATTTCTCGGCTTTCCCGGAATTTCCTGGAATTTTTCGGACTTTCCCGGAATTTCTCGGACTTTTCCTGTATTTCTCCGGAATTTCCCGGAACTTCTCGGACTTGCCCGTAACTTCTTGGAATTTCTCGGAATTTTCCGGATTTTCCCGGAATTTCTCCGAAATTTCTCGGAATTGCCCGTAATTTTCCGGAATTTGTCAGAATTTCCCGGTATTTTTCCGGAATTTGCCGAAATTTCTCGGACTTTCCCGAAATTTCTCGGATTTTCCGGAATTTCCCTGAATTTCTCGGAATTTCCTTAGAATTTCTCCAGAATTTATTCTGTATGTCCCACGGACTTTTTTAAGTAGTTACAACATTTACAGGGCCACATTTTAAACTAGTAAACAATTTTCCTACAAAATCGGGAATTTAATCTATGTTAGAAAAAAGCTTTTTTTCGAGCATAGAGAAAAAAGCACTCTAATACTGAATACAATTTTTATCTTCTTAAAATAAAGAATTGCCAGATTTTGTTATCGACATGTAGAAGTATTTATTTTGCAGTAATGATCTGAAAAACATTAAAAATCCACTTCGACACAAATAAATACGTTTAATGTAAACGTTTTTTCATGAAAGCGTTTGCTGAAGCATAGAAATAAATTTGGTTCATAAAATTTACGATTTATTTTCAGACATATACTTACACACATATTAAAATAAATAATTCTCGTTTGAAAATAAAAAGCTAATCGTTTTTAATAGAAAATTTTCATTTGAAACGGTACAATTTTCATTGCTATGCTAAAGCTAAGAAAACAAACAATTAAATTTGACATTTTCAATTCGAATTCTGGACAAAAACTCTTCAAAGAATTGTTTTGAGCAATTTTGTTTGAACGCATTGCGAGCGTCGTCCACCTAGTTGATCAACTCATTTAATTGTTGAAAGACCTCGTACACCTAGTTGATCAACTCATTCAATTGTGGAAAGACATCTTACACCTAGTTGATCAACTCTTTCAATTGTTGAAAGACCTCGTCCACATAGTTGATTAACTTGAGTTAGTCAACGCAAATTCGGCCAAAAAATCGGTGATCAACGCGAGTTGAACACTGTTGAAGCATCCAGTTTATGCAAGCGTTGATAGCCTCGTACACTAAACGAAACATCGAGCGTTGATCAACTCGGTCAATGCACTCGACAGCTGGTAACTTCGAATATATATATAAACTGCGAAGTTAAGTTCAGTTCTATATGAGATTTCAAAGTGAAGACACGTGTGTTTTTGTGTAAATAAAAAATGATGTCCACTGAACGAAAGAGAAGTGTAGTTGTTGCGAGAATTATTTTAGCTGACGCTGAACATCGACGCCAGAGCGAAAAAAGCGTAGACGATTCTGGGTGGATTTCGAATTTCATCGAATTTTCAAACATACGAATAGGAAAAATTATAAAACTTTAATTGCATTCCAAGAGATCCGGCATTTTTTTTTTTTAATATTTAGCACATTAGAATAGAATTTTAAAGAAATAAAAAAAAAACTTTTATCTCAACTGTTATCCGAATAAAATTAAAATATTAATTTCTTAAGTATTTACAAAAAAAGTTAGTTGAAGAGACTTTGAAATTATTGATTTTTCAATTTGTTATAGAAAAATCTAAAATTAAATTTAACTTTTTCTACATACACATATATTTAATGTTCTTTTAATTTATATATTTTTAGTTAGCATTTCTTGAATTTTATACAAAGAGTAACGAGTAAAGTATTCTTTCGAATTTTCGAATTTATGTTGCTTTTAAAAAAAATAATATTAGGGAGACGTTTCAAACTTCCTGACTGCACAAATAACTCCATCGAGAGTGATGTATTACATCATGTAGGTTTTCAATTAGTTGATCAATCACTTACAATTATTTGAATTTAATCAAGAAGAGTGCTAAATAAATTTAAAATGATCTCATTGCCGAATTTGAACTGAAAATGTTGGGCTCAACAAAATATATCGACATCAATAACTTTCATTATAATTGTATAACTATCGGTAATTTCAATAACTTTTGCTGAGACATAATAGTAGTTAAATCCAAGTGACATTATTGTTGAATTATTAACCAGTAAAAAGTTTTTTGCCGTAATTTTTGCTACAGCTCAATAATATTTACTATATATCTAATTTACTATTTCAAACTTTTCCGAGGTCGGTTTTGTTAAAGTTTTTTTACGGAAATATTTAGCAAAATAAATAGATATACTAAATTTGCCATCTTATAATATAAATACCATTTAAATATAATGTGTTATAGATGCACCTTATATACGATAAAACACGAATGCAACACAGTAGGCCTTTTGAAACATATTTGTTCGTTTCATTTTTTATTAAATTGAACCTGAGAGAATTTTATTGAAAATTGTATATACGATGGAAATGGTGTATGCATTTGTAATGTCATCATATATATACTCGTACAATGCGTGCAGCATCAGCATCAGATTTAATTTGTACAATGTATTTTATATAAATGTACAGGAGATTTTATCTATTAGATGTATCTCGTTACTCATGTAATGTTTGGACAAATAAAGTTATTTTGATTAAAACATGCATATAAATAAGTAAAGACATTTTTATAATGTAACACTACATAAATTGTAGTTGATCAATGTCATCATATTATTAAGAGTTTGTCATTACAATGGCGAAACCTAAAACATATTTGATGCCGTGTGCTTCTTCTTTTTGACCTATAAATAGTGAGTTCATCATAAAAGGTATAACACTCGCAGGTGGAGGGCAGTCAGATAAATCTAGATTTTGTCAATACAATTATCAAAATTAATCTCAACAATTATTAAAATAAGAAATCGATTTAAAAAAAATTGTCAAACTTAAAAATTACTTGCGGTTACTAATTTATCTGAGGTCAATCAGTTCATCTGGTTCGTCAACCAAATTAATATCACACGAAAATATCAGATTTTCTAAAAATCGGTGAAGATACCATTTATCAGAGATAATATATTCAATGTCACAATATATAAGTTCTTCTTCGTTCGCATTATATTCACTTAATCCCGATTAATATAATAAACACATATCACAAAAGTGGTTTAACTTTTCACAAGAGCGATGCATTCAATCTTTCGATTTTATTTTTTTTTTTCCTCCTTCTACCAAAGTGTTTTGTATTTATTTTTTTTTACATTTACACATTGACATTTTAGATCAGATATTATTGTTTGTTGTTGTTTTTTTTTAGGTTTTTATTATTGAAAATTGAATAATAATATACCTAAGGTGTAGTCAATCATGATGTAAACTGTCACCTTTGCTTGAAGATTTGTTTATTTTAATCCGATTTGTCGTCTTATACTTGTTATTATACATCTACATAAGATCTAACATTTATGTGTGTTTTTTTTAAATCATATTATACATGTAGGTAGTATTATAGATATTTCTGTAGATATAGATATCTTGCGCATATCTTACAAATATATCTGTTGGATGGTACAATGCATTTTCTTACACTATAACATATATAAGGCTTTTTAGACTAGGAACTTGAACTCAGCTATAGTGTTGTTGTCGATATCTTAAAGCTTCATTCATAAAGAACCACCGATTTCTCAAAAAAAAAAACATTGTTAAACAAAAAAACAGAAACAATTTAAACGAAAGTCGTTACACTATACGGAATACAAACAAAATATTTGTAACATAAGCCTCTTTTGAAATTGGTTGTTAATCGAGAGGAAAAAAAACATTTTTTTTGTGGTTTAATTTCTTGAATGTGTATATCTATATACTGCAGCTCAAGATAGATAATATTTATATGTGATATAGGTAATATCAAATATGCATATCTATAGAAGAGTTGACAGAAAGTGCATTATCTTTTGGAATATAGATAGGCTACTTTTTTTTCAAACCATTTTGGACAAAACAAAAATGTTATAGTATTACCTGTGCGTATAGAGTATTCTTTTGTGTCATAAAGAATAATATGATTTTTTCCTCTTTTAGAAAGTGCGGTATCCATATTCATATATCTAGATAAATAAAGTATGGAATAATATTTTCGAAAAAAAAGGTTTTATCTAAGAAAAATATGCATTTCTTTTGTTTGCGAAGAATTCGTTTCAAAATCAATTTGGAAGTCAATCACCTGTAAAGATTAGAATGTTTTCTTCGCGCATAGCAAGTGGGCCATAGTTTGATAGCGATAGTTTAATTTTATTTTTATTTTGATAAAATACCTAAATCCGGTCAAATAGATGTAGTAAGTCATTGTATAGTTTGGGTATAGACACCTCATTTGTGGATCGCCGAGATGTTTTAGAATTCGATTAGACTAAATTGATAGGGGTATGCGCAATTTCATTATCATACTAACTTAAACGATTGCAGAACATATGTTTCACAAGGAGAAAATTCTTTTTTAAGGATTTAAAGGATACTCAATTGTATATCTAATGAGATACCCAATTAAATAACCAAGTGGTTACCCAATTGGCTACCCAATTGGATACCCAATTGGATGCCCAATTGGATGATCAATTAGAGACCCAATTGATTACCCAATTGAATACCCAATTTGATACCCAATTCGATATCCAATTGGATACCAAATTGGATACCCTATTCGATTCCCAATTCGATACCAAATTGGATACCAAATTGAGTTTTCAATTGAGCACATAAGAGGGTTGCACCATATTCAAAGTAACAATGTAACATGCCTCGAAACCTTACAGGGTTTAAGCTCTTTACACAATTCGGCATTCGCACCTTAATACCTCATACTTAGCAACAGCACTTAAATGCCTCTTACTTGGCATCAGCACATTATGCCTCGTACTTAGTAATAACAACTTAGTGCCTCGTACTTGGCATCGACACCATAGTCGAGACATCAGCACCTTTATGCCTCGGTCGAGGCAGTGAAACATAATTACTCGGTCGAGGCATTACAAATTAATGCCTCATCGACACAAACTTACGGTTTTCTGTATATATATGTTTTATATCACGATACGTGATGTATATATGTTTTATATATGATACGTGACGGAAAAATACAGGTTTTAGGCAAAAAAACTATGTAGCTTCTCCAGTTCGGATCCCCCCGCAATTCTTTACTGTGTATATACAAGTGATATCGATGCTGTCATCTCGACACCGGTTAAGTTGTTGCAGTATGCGGATGATTGTGTCATATCTATAACTGGGA
>JANTEX010259141.1:0-12131 GCA_024741295.1 Macrocera vittata | reverse complement strand
TAAATATAATACGGTTATTTTAACCATATTCTAAACGTATTATTTTTTCAGTGCACCCATATGTAGGGCGGTATAAAACTCTATTCAACATGATGAACCCCCAATCTTTGTTACATTTCGCCATACTTCGAATTACATTTTTCAATTACTCGCTTGTTTCTCTGAAATTTGTGCCATTGTCGGAGTTAATGCGTTTCGGTGTTCCACGTCTTGCCGTCATTCTACGAATTGCCATTATTGCTGAGTCTGTCGTTAATGAGTGTGCCCAAATGAATGAATAATGCTCTCCATCTTTTATGTTTCATGCCGTCGCGAATTCGTCTTGTTTTGAATTATAGCGAATTCGCAAAACTCAATCATAGTAACATAAATTCACGGTCGTAGTTCATGTTCTTTGAAATGCATTTTGCATAACCATTGCAAAATTCGAAATCCAGTTGATACGGTGAAAACCACCTTTTTCTTGTTAAGCAATTATTCTTGATAGCCCTCAATAGCTTCGTTTTCAGTATTTGACAAGTTCACATAGTCGTCAAGATAAAAAAAATTTGAGAGATCTTCAGCCAAATTAGTAAATTAAGGATAAAATTCGACGTTTAATGAACTGTGCTTTGTAAACAAGATTTGCTCTATTCTCACCACTGAAAACATTTGCACATCTATTTTCTTTCCAAATTTGAACTTGACGAAACATTTTGACTATCAGTAAAGCCAAATTTGGTGTAAGTATTGAGAATATTTGGAGGATGAGTCCTCTATTTCGATAGTCTTCGAGTTACCTTTGTTGCCATCTGTTTGCCGTTTGGTAACACAACGTTATCATCTTTCCACAAAAGTTCTGTTTTGAGTTGGCTTTCGTTTGGATTTCGTTTATTTGTTGCCTTCATAATCTGAATTGGTCTCGATTCGATTTCGCTGGCTGGTCTTTGAACGGCGCGGCGTAACCAAACGAAAAACCTGACAATTAATTTCGTCATCGTCGGCTATAATGGCATATTGAAAACTTATAAAATCTTTCAATTTTGTCATTATGTTTCAGAACATTTTCGTGAATTTACCATCCCACTTTAGGTTTTTGACGCTGTTGGCTTTTAATTTGTACAGTGAAACACCCTTTCGGGGTCTGTAAGGTGTGTTTCGTCTTGGCCGATCAGAATGATTGCCCTTTGCTTTGATCAAATCTTCAATTGAGAAGCCTTTTAAGAAGCGTTAAGAGGTGATACTGATTAAACATTTTTCATTTCATACTGTCGTTGTGGGAAGTTGCTTCGTTGCTCCACCGCATAACTGTTGTCTTTATGCTCGATCCCAAAAAAGAGACGGGAGCTTCCCAAACACCATCACTTTTGTTAGTGGAACTTTTTTAATTGGCAGATTTAATTTAATAGTTTTCATAAAACTTGTGCAGACTTGAAAACTACGAAATCCATAATTTCAACTCGATTGGATAAAACTTAGTGCCGCTAAAAACGTATATTGAAAAATAAAAACGACTTTTGTTCTACGATTTTTTGTCTAGTTATCAGATTGGAATCCAAAATTTCAGATCGATCGGATGAAAACTAAGAGTACATCTCAAGCACCTAATTAGAAAATAGATTTTTACAATATAGCTCTTTGTTGGCTCCTTAACAAAGAGCAATATTGTAAAAATCTATTTTTTTTTGTAGTTCCATTCAAATTTTATAATAATTTTTATGTAATGTAATAAGTTTAGACGAGATATACTGTTTATGGAAGTACCGCGTCCAATCGGCAGCCTTTTTTACGATTTTACGGCACTCGCAGGACCATTTCTTAAACTTTTATCATAATTTGTGTATCGTGATAATTAGAGCCAAAGCGATCCTGCGAGACTCTAGTTATATTATACAACTTTTGTAGACAATAAAAAACGAAAGATTTTTGTTTGAAAAATTTTTTTTTTTTATCGAAATTTAATTGTCAACTAATTTTTGCATAAAAATTTAATTATTTAATTTACATAATTAAATTTTTCCAACGAAAATTCATTTATTTATTTTACATGAACTTCCCAGTGAAAATAATTTTCCAAAGATTTTTTTATGTATACATTTTAAATCAATTCAAATATGTAATAATATACGTAATTTTTTAAATATTTATCAATGTGTGTAAGTATAAATACATTTTAGGAACTTGATTTTATTTCGAATAGCCATTGAGATTTTTGGCCCAAATCTGAACGATTTGTTTTCATATACAAACCACTTGAGGCGGCAAAAGTAGATATAAAAATAAGTTTACACAGAAATGAATAAAAAATCAAGGCAATAAAAGTACGTATATTTGTAATGCAATAGAAAATCATATTAAGATTGCAGACGTTTCGAAATGACGATGAAGATGTAGTTAATAAAAAAAAGAAGTTAAGTGTATCATATAGGTATTTCTGATTCTGTTAAAGTTGATTCAGTGTAAGACATCCGCTAACTATTTCTGTAATTGCGAATGTACCTATATTCAGTATCTGTATCGATAACGCAATAAAACCATGATAATCAAGTTGGCGTGTATGGCATTTTAATGTTACAAATTCCTAACGTATGTATTGTTTTTTTTTTACTTCCATTTATACGCGTATTTAACATTATTGTGTATATAGTTCTTTATTTATGAGCGATTCTTTATATAAAAAAGGGAATTCTCTATAAATATGCTGCTTAAGATAGGTCTATTAGGGATTTTCCTGAAGATTTGTAAAAATCGACTAACTACTTGTGTTTATGTTTTTGTCAATTAACTAATCAAAGTATACTATCAAAGTATAAGGTCTTACCAGCGTTCAATTTCACATGATTTCTATCTGGTATGTGTAACAGTTTAATTTAAATAATTTATACAGATCATTTTATATTTAATACATTTGTTGGTTTATGAAAAAAAAAGAAAAACTTTTGATGATTAATGTATTAATAGTGCATATTGCTTTTGATATTTTTTATAGGAAATATTAAATTTTAATTGGCTATCCTTTGTAAGTATTTAAACTCCTTTTAACGAATCCTTTTCTGTAAATATCATTGAAATACATTTGTTAGGACATAAGACCCAAAACATCTGTTTTTTCTGTTATCTTCCGCATGGTATACATACGCAAAATGTTTTGTAAAGATTTTAAGTCAGAGTATAATTATTATTTAAATTTACAAATTTTTAGATCGTTAATGGAATTAAATTTATAGCATGAGTAAATAGTTAATTTTTAACGCTAAAACGAACTTATTTAATGTAGTACTAATATGTTTTGTATTGCTCATTGATTGCACTGAAGTGCAGGTGCATATGTAAAATTGCGAATGACTCACAACTGGCCAATAATTACAGTATGAAAGCCAGCTCATATGAAACCAACATTTGCAGTAACTTATATATAAATTTCGCATTCACACAATTGTTTCTTTTTCTGAATCCAAGCTGGATACTGTTTGATACACATATCGTTTGTAGACATATAGAATTTCTTTATCTTGCACACAACGCAATAAAAACGAACAAATAGTGAGAACTGTTTTAAATGCATAATATGTTGAAAGTTGGTCAATTTTTGTTTATGTTCCAGAAATAAGAATAACATTTAAAGATTCAGAAATAAAATTTAAAGATTTCATTGAGTGAATTTTGTAAAATATGTAATCGGGAGTACGTGTTATTTAAGATAATCTTACATATTATTACATAATTGTAAAATAGGGGTCTGTATAAAATAACTGCCAAACGCATTTTAATTATGGTACAAAAGTCTCATGCCATACATATGTGTATGTAACATAAAATAAGTTTTTATTATCTGCGTTTAACAATGAGTCATACTGTTTTTCTTTTTTAACATAAAAATAAAAAAAAATGTTTTTTTTTTGTGTTTCAATTCGTAAGATGAAAGATAAACTCGTTATTTCTAAACGAGAAACAGTTTGTCGATGTTTTATAAATATAAAACAAATGTATTGAAAATGATTCATCCTTAAAATGACCAATACAACATGTAATCAATCAATATACTACAGAGAGATTATACATTTAACTTACTTGTAGAGATAAGAAATTAAATTACCTTCGTAATAGCCCTGATTTTTTCGATTCATTCTCTGGTCACGGACTTTGCTACTCCAATCAGGACTGCGATGCAATTTCTTTCGTTCACATACACTGAAAAAAGAAGCAAATGCAAAAGTTAAATTAGCCAGCAACGTTTTCATTTCATTATATCAAAAAAATTTAAAAGATATTACAGCAAATCTAATAATTGATCCTTAATCTTAATGTCAGTGATTAAAAGAAAGAAGAAGTATACAATATACATACACGACAAATTTATGCTTGACATCTCCTTCGCCATCCGAAATATCAATCCATTCGTCACTGTTATCACTGCCGCCTTCACTAGGTGCCGTTATGCTCCGGCCATGATCGCCGCCCAAGGCCGACGACGTTCCATACAAACTATTTGTTTTGTTATCCGACGAAAGAGTTGACGTCGAATCGGCATGTTTAAGTACACGTTTCGAACGCAAAAAACTCGTTACCGAACTTATCGATTCGTAATCGCCACTTCCACCTCCACCGTTTACTGTCAATGTATTATCAACTGTCTTAATGGTATCGTAAATATTTTCACTGTCATAATCGTAATCGCGATAGACACCCGCGTAAACAGGCTCCACAAACGCAAGACTAGCTTTGTCGTCATGTAATTTTGGCGGACGTACCGGTGGCGGTGTTTTTTCGTTTCTAAATGCATTTGCAACCGGTATTGGTAGCAGATTCGAGGTAAATAGTCTTTTTGGTGCTGGCAATATTGGTTCATGTGATGACGAACTCACTGGTGTCTTTGTTGCGACGGCGTCAAGCACTTTTATACGTGGAGGTGGTGGTTCGGGTGGATCACTTATTTCATAATCGTTTTCGTTGTTATTTGTTGTGTGGTTATTATTCCGAACGTTTAGCCGTAGTTCATCGACAGCTTCATAATTCTCGAAAGATTCATAGCTGTTCAGGCTATCACAGTCTTTTTGCTCTACTTCTTCAGTATCGGCGGCCCTATGACCAGATCTTGCTTCGGATATACTTTGATATATATCCGAAGAATCGGTCCGTGTATCTTCAGTGGGGCTGCTGCACTTTGCCACTCTTTCACATTCTTTGTAGACAAACGAAGTTACCGGTTTGTTCACCACTTCATAGTCATCCTCTTGACAGTCGGCCGCCATATCACCTTTAGCTATGGAAATAATTGCGTCAACCTTTTGGCATATGGCACCAAAATTTCGTTCTTCCAACGAAATTTGTTTTAACAGTGTATTTTTGCCGACTCGTTGACTGGAAAAATGTATTTCGTCCATTGATCGAGTTTTGCTGATGACACATGGATTAACCGCTTCGACAGGTGAAGCGTCGTCGTTTGGCTGTACTTCAAATTGACCGCTACCGAATATCGTCTTGTCAACGGTTGATGTTGACCGAAACAAAAACGAAACATTTGGTTTCATATTTTCGGTAACCTGTTGATAGTGCCGATCTTCATCGTCGTCCAATCGTGCCAGACAGTTTTCACTTTTCGACAACTGTTCGATTCGTTCGTTAACCGTACATATGGCATCGACGATTTTTTGATCCGGTTTACTGATCTCGGTTGTTGAAGCGGACTTGGCCTGTACATATTTTTTCGACGTCGACAGAAATGACGACTTAAAACGAAGCTTTTCGTACAGTCTGGTGTACTTACTCTTTTTTGTTTTGTTGTCTTCGTAGACTGGTTCCGTGTCTGATGCTTCGCTGGTTGATGACATCATTGGCAGTGTTGAGTTTTTGTTTGGCATTTCTAATTCCAGTTCCTCTTTCTTTTCGTCGACTTCTTTAATTTTTTCCAATGTGATTCGTTTCTCAGCGATTGTCGATGTTGTTGATTCTTCTTTAGTGTCTAATGTTTTTGTGTCATTGACCAATGCTGCATTGGCGACCGACGTCGATGTGGTTTTAATACGTTTGAGAGCTATTTCTTTGGTACGCTGCAGAACTTCAGCACTTTTATCAGGTACTTTTGGTTTGGACGATCGCCGTTCTGGTTCACTTTTTTTGCTACCACTAATTTGTCCATCGGTTGTGTCACTTTCGAATACTTGAATTGCTGCCTTAACCGTGCCCGGCTTGCTGCCAGATTTCATGCTTGATCTTCGTTTTACACTCGGTTTCTTTTTCACTAGTTTCTGTGGTGAACCATTACTCATATGATCGGCCGGTGACTCTGTTCTTTTGGTACTAGTTCTTTTTTTAACACTGCCTCCACTACTACTGTCCACATCTTGTTTGACTTTGAACACATGTCCGCCGACCCGATGCAATATCACTTCTTTGTTTCGTTTAACTTCGGCTTGTATTTCGGCATCTTGCTGAATGAGCTGATTGAAACGATGTGTTAAAGCTGCCACTTTGCTACCGCTACTGCCAACACCACCACCACCACCACCACCACCGGCAGCCATTTTCTTGTGATGGTGGTGATGATGTAGGTGGTGATGGTGTAAATGATGATGAAAGCTATTCGTTCGAAAACTACATTTACGCGACGCGGACGACGTTTGTTTTCGCGGTGAATCACTACTTGTACTGCTGCTCGTGCTCTTTCTATAACTAGTATTACATCTGTCTACGTTCGACGCTGTTATCTTATCAGTTTCAGCTTCATTTGTTTGTAATGCATCACCATCATTATTATCAACTTCTATTGATGTGTATGTTTTTATACTATCAACTTCCATTATTAAAGCCGTCGTTGTGGTTTTATTTTCGTTAGAAATAAAATTTTGTTTATCTGCTTCAGTCGTTATTGTGGCTATATGGTCTTGTGCATACAGAACAATATCGTCTTTCACATCATTTTCTGTGTGTAATTTATTTCCATTTTTAGTTGATGGTATTTTAATGTCCAAACGACATGCATCAATTGCAGTCTCGTCGTCGTTGTTCTCATCACCATCACTTGCCAACTTTGCCAACATAGTCGTACTGTGTTTCATTGCACCACAACTACTATGTATATCACTAATTCGATTGTTTTTCACCAAGTCGGCCGTTTTGTATTTGTAAAAATTGTCTACGCCTGATTTGCGATGTGGCGACAAGGAACACTTATTCGACGAACAACATAAATAGCAACAATCACTTTTACAATTAACAAGCACATTGCCGCGATCTAGCGACATACATTTTGTACGATCCGGTAAATTTGTTCCGTCCGCAATACATCCGCATTGTTCGAGACTTATGGTTGAAACACTTTTGGAATTCGTTCCAAATGCACTGATCCAAAATTTCTTTAACGATTGTACACTTTTGAATTCATCTCGACAATTAGTTCGGGATTTTTTCCCATCACCACAACAAGCATCACTGTTTTTTCTGTCTCTATTCACTGTTGTTGACTTATTGTGTTGATGTGGATTGCTACTATTTCCAAACGGTAAGATTCGTTGAAAGAATGACGATTGTTTAGCATTCGAGATGCTGTTGTTAACTGATGGCTGATCGGCACAAAATTGTTGCGTTAATTGTAATTGTTTTTCAACACAATAGTGGTGCGTGTCGCTTTTGTTGGCAATCATCATTGCTGTGTATGGCCGACGGGAGCTGCTGGTGTTGTTGTTGTTGCTGTTGCTTGTTTTGTGATGACAACACCTGTGCAATAGAAATGCACCGTACAACGGTGACACTTCTTCGTGGCCTTATGGATAACCTGCGAAATCGGATAAAACAAAAAACGCATATTAAAAACTTTTTTGTCACTTTTGTTTCTTCCTACTGTTAAGTGAAAGTAATTTATTGCGTCCGCGCGATGTTATAATAAAATTGATTGTATGTGAAGCGCGCGAAAATATTTATTCATTTAATTTGTTGTATGGAAATTTTGCATTTGCGAATAAAATTTAACATGTGTGTATATATATATATATATATGATTTGTATACGAAATGATATCTATGTGGAATTTCGATTTTTTTTTGTTTCACTTCCATACTAATTATACGTTTTGTCTATTTCTTCGAGAAAACTAGAATACCCGAAAATGTGTTTACGAAGAATTTTTTAGAGACGGTTTTAGCCTAAAACTAATTGAAATGGGATCGAAGAAACCTTCCAAACACCATTGGCGTAGCTAGATTTTTTGGCGCCCTGAGCAAATCTCTTCTTGGCGCCCCATGTAAGTTGTATGTTAAGGACAGTGCCGCAGGCGAAAAAATGTTAACGTTTTTAACCAGTACTTTAACTGGGGGCAACTTTTCAAATACCCCTACTGCCCACCCCTAACTACGCCACTGCCAAACACTTGTTTAAAAAAAATTCAACCAATTCTACGACTTTTCCCTACTTTTACCGATTCAATTCTAGTTTTGACACAAGTAGTTTAGATCCAATAAAATTCGCACGCGAGGGCATCTGTACACTGTACTTTGTTTCGGACGTAATTCTAATTAATTTTCACTTAAAAGCAATGCGCAACTCGGCCGATCAGTAAACCAATAGTGTTCAGGGCTCAAAAAGACTGATTTTGTACTCTATTATTTTCTCTTAAATTATGAGTAAAAGTATAAATTGGGGAAGTACTGCACCCGCTAGACCGTTTTTTTTTATTATATGTGATTGTACTTGGTTCAATGTATTTATATAATAACGATCGTAAACAAAACGTACACTATTGTATAATAATATTATCTACATATTTTATAAAACATATCTCGCGATTCGTGATAAGAATTTATTTTTTGCAAATAAAACGTATATTTTCTGGTTAAATATTAATTCACACAATTGTGGGTGCAGCACTTGCCTAATGCATATAAAAACTCCATTGGAAATTGTTAGATTGACATACATTAGAGAGCACTTACGAAATTTGCCAAATCAATGTCAGAAAATGTTTGTGTTGAGATATATTTGCAAATAAATGCGTTGATTAGTAAACGCAAACATTAACATTGTTAAATATTTTCACAAGACATTTTCCACGATTTTTTTTTAAATTAAAAGAATTATTCAAAATACGTTGTATAGACGTTAGTGCTGATAATGTTACCCGCCGTATATTAAAATACTTGATGATTTCTTGCTACTATGTCATAAAGGATAAATATAGTTACATTATTATTTTTGATACGCACATATTTCATGTATTAAGCTATAAAAATAGTTTTCTGAAGGACATAAAAGGATACATTATCGACCTTTTTATTTTTGTACAGAGTATTATAGAGTATAAAGTAGTTACATAATATAACAACAAGTTCTGTATCATGATTTATAAATTGTGCCCTACATATATAACATTTAACGTTGACCAGGTAAATCAATATTAATTTCATGTAATTTTTAAATGTTTTAAGTTTTTGTATATCCCTTAGAAAAGTTTCATACCGAACATGTTGTCTATAATAATGTCTTTTATTAAATACAGTCTGTCTTTCGTGTAAATTGCCAGAAATAACAATGTGCGCTCACTTTCATTTTTTTTCTAGTTAAAGTTTAATTCATTAGGTTAGGTATGAAAAAAAACATCTTAAGGATTATAGACTGTAACATTAATTAAGAAATGTAATTTTGATTCCAGCTGTCCAAATATTTATTTATTTTTACTTTCATTTACCTACCTTTCATACCATGCATATGAAACTGTTTGTTTAGCTTACTTTTTCGAAAAGACTAAGGTACCTTCAAATTTTGTAAGTAAGTTTTCGAGGCTTTTGACAATTCCTGTAAAAACATTGTTTTTTAGATGTCTTTTTGTAAATGTTTTATTTTCTGCAAAGTACAGGCCATATGAAATTTGTCAAAAATGTGCAGTAGTTTAAGTGGAGAAACCCTATTGTTTTCGTAAGGATCGAAAAAGAGACTTTCTAACACCTACAATTATTTATCTGTATCGGATTCAATTCAAATAGTTTTCACAGGATTTGTGCATGTCTAAAAGTTGAGCGCGATAGGATACAAAATTATTGTGGCTCCACAAAATTTGAGTGAATACTGATCTCAAAGATGACCTATTTTGTAGAAACCCAATATTTTATGTATTGTAGTTGTATGCTTATTGCTAAATATTAATTCTACGATGTTTTCATTAACGAAGTTATTTTGTATGTGGAAGCCCCGCGTCTAATCATCGTTTTTTTGTTGTTGTTGAAATGTTAACGTCTTTATTAATAATATTTTGACTGGAATACGTCAACAATCAATCTTGCAGTATGATATGTTTTCAAATATAATAGTTAATAGACATATTACTTAAGTGTACAAATATACCTATATATTTGAGATAAAAAAAATTAAAATGTTATAACTATAATAAATAACTGCTGTACTTTTTATGTGAAAGCTAAAACTTTGCCTTTTAATGCTTAACGTGTTACTAAACCAAGAAGACACATATTATCTGAAAAACTGTTTGATTGAATATGCATTTTATTTTTTAAAATGATACTGTATATAGGCAAAAAACTGAGCATTGTCATGTGAATTTTTCCAAAAAAAGCCATATTGTCTTTAGATATTGCTCCCTAAATATTTGGGTAACAAATGAGATTTTATGGAACACTTCGAAAATGTGGATTAAATAATCTATCGAATAATCGAGTTTTTTTATGTCTGCACAACTTTTGTAAAAAATAGAATTGAATCCAATAATTAGGTATAAAACCGTAGGACAAAAGTCGTTTTTTTAACATTGGTGGAGCCCAACTTCCCCTAAGTGCGATTCTGCCCAAAAACAATAGGGTTATTCCTCTCATGGGACTACATATTCAGTGAAAATTTCATGAAAATGTATTGAGACGTTTGGCCTGTATCGTGGAAGTGAAAAAGGACTTATGAGCGAGCAATACTATTTTTTTTGAGCTCAAATCGTCTTAAAAACTAAAAAAAAAAAACATTTTTAACACATTTGGGGAGAATTTATTTTTTTTCTAAAAATTACAGAAACCAATACTAGGTAAAAGAACTCACAATAAAAAAAAACATTCAGAGGTTAGAAATTTTAAATTTCAATATATGTAGTTACTAAAGATAAATCTGTCAAATTTTTCACACCGAATGACTGTCACAAATAAATAGAAAGGTGAAAAAGTAAATAGTTCGAAATGTTATGGTAAAATATTAATTGATAGAAAAACAAATTATTTAAACAAGAGATATTTAAATAAAAAATATGTACTTTTCGCTAGATGGTGGTAGAAACACAAGGAAATTATTGGAAAACATCAGATGAATGAAAATACATAACCAACCCGAAGAGTATACATAAATCTTTGTATTCAATATTTCTTCAAAAATTAAATATCAACTATAACCATCAATTCAAAAACACCAGAAAATATTTACTGTTCTACTGGTTTAATAGTGAATTGAAATCCATGTGTAATATTAGACATTCTCATTCGTGTATTAGATATTTTTTAAGTTTGAAGTTAGGACAGGTTAGTGTGCATATTAAAAAATGACAACTGAAAATAGATTATTGTTACATAATACTTTCTTAAAGTGAATTACAATACTTGGCAAAATATTAATAAGTTTTTGGTAGAAATGTACAAAACCCGAGTGCAAGTCAATTTTATTATCTGAATCCAATTCATCACTCGAAAATTCTTGTTCTGCATATTTCAAGATTTTAATCGGATTTCAATGAGATTTCAAGATGTCAATAGAATTGTAAGAATATTTGAAGATTTTAATAGGATTTCTAGATTTCAATATGACTGCAAAAATATTTCAAGATTTCAATGCGATTCCAAGAATATTTCAAAATTTTTCAATGAGATTTCGAAAATATTTCAAGATTTCTATGAGAAGATTTCAATGAGATTCCAAGACTTTATATCTACAAAGAAACTTGTAAATACAATAGAACGAATTAAAATAAATCCGAAAAAAAATCCGTTTTCGTCAGCTTATTTTCTTTTTACAAGAACAAAGAGAGGTTATTTCGGTGCTCTAAAGTTTGTGAATCCAGAAATTCTGATGTTATCATTGCTTATCGAGTCAAAAATATTGTTAAAATTTAAGGAAATTAGTTACAAAAATATACGAATAGAAATCCGAAAAACCGATCAATAAATCAATGATTC
>JANTEX010259030.1:0-12133 GCA_024741295.1 Macrocera vittata | reverse complement strand
TCTCAGTTAGTTTTCACTGAATTTTTTTGTTTGTTTGGTCCTTGAAAAGCCAAAGTATTGTAGTTTTTTACACAAATATTAAAGCTACCAGTCACATGCAGGGTAAAAGTTTAGTTATTATCTCCGCAGGAAATCTCGCCGTAGGGCGAGAGAGAGTACATACATTTCTGTAAAGTTAAATAAAAATAAAAATCTTGGAGGGGGTTATTACCCTTTTTACCCTAAGGTAGATCCGCCACTGGTTCCTACTTACTTCCCTCAACTCCTCTCAATTCGACTCAATTTCTTTAAACTACTCTCAGTTTATCTCAATTCCTATCAACTCTTCTCAATTCTACTTAATTCCCCTCAATTCCACTCAATTCTTCCACGGTGCCCTCAATTTCGCGAAGAACTCTAATAGTACTCGGGTAATCTTTTTCATACACCATTCCCAACATAGTCACACCTGAACTCGAGTTAAGTCAAGCTTTTTCGGGCTTATCTTACAGATAATTTTCATAAGTTCGAAATAGAGTTTGCATATCTCGGATTCCTTCGAGCAGGGCCGTAATTAAAACTCCGGCTCATTTCCTGGATTAGTCAGACGAATATCGCTGGACTTAGGACAATTACAGATAATTCCAAGGAATATTAGAGAATTCAGAAGGCCTCCTGCCCGACAAGTTCTACAGAACTATTGCAGGATATTCTGAGCAATCTCACAGTGCGTCGTAAAATTAGAGCCAAGAATCTAGTTCGGGACAGTTCCAGTCCTGATTTAAATACCATCCCGAGCTCAAGTTCAAAGCCGGTCTCTAATTGAAACCCGTCGGTCCTCAAATTTAAACCTGGGCCCAAGTTTAACTAAAGTCTTGTTTATCGCACGTCTTGTTAGTGACTATTACGATATATATGATACCATTCACCTGTGTTATCTTAATGACGCAAATCAAGACACATAGGAAAAAAATCCAAATTGATTATCTTGTAACACATTCATACATACAACAGTGCAATAGGTGCGTACGGCTATACACATTAATTTGTGTCTGAAAAGATGTTTGATTTATAAAGAATGTTAGTTTTCAGTCATTTTTTTTTCGTTGAAATATATACTCGGTATAATCATGTTTTATGTATTGATAAATGATAAGGCATTATGTAAGAAAGTAAACAGTGTATTATATATATAAACAAAGAGCTGTGCTCAAGTACATTAAAAAGTACTTCAAATTTTCAAGTACGAGTACTTTTGAAATGTGCTTGTGAGTACATTTTACGAGTTCAAGTACTTATGCAAAAAAAAATCGAGTACGAGCACTGAATTGTGAACAACGAGACAACTTGAAATGTACTTGAGTACATGTATCGAGTACATGTATCGAGTAAATGTACTCCAAAATGTACTTGAAAGTATGTACTTAAGTATATGTACTAGAAAACATGTACTAAAGTACATGTATTTGAAAACAAGTACATAAGTACATGTACTTGAAAACTTAACGTCATGTAAGCCCGAACACGTATACTTTGAAAATTGAATTGAGTGCATGTTACGAACAAATAGGCAAACCAACAACAGCAAAATGGAACAAAAATGTACTCAATATGTATTTGAGTACATGTCTCGAGTATATTTATTCGAAAATTAACTTCAGTACATCTACTTGACATTTTTTATATTTTTTAAGAACGAGTACAAGTACGAGTACTCATTTAAAAAAAAAGTACGAGTACAAGTACGAATACATTGAAATGTACTTACGAGTACATGTATTTAAGTACTTTTAATACTTAAGTACTTTTTTAAGTGCATGTGCTGAAGTAACGCACAGCTCTGTATATATTTATATATGTATATTATAAAATAAACGTTTTCGCGTATGATCTAGTTTGAAAACTTGGAAATATCTTTTCATGTACGTTCAATGCATTACATAAGCTGTTAGTTTTATTTTGAGTTTATTGACAATAAAAACAAAGAAAATGTTCAAGTAAACAATAATTTTCCGAATAAAGTTTGCGGTGTGCGATTTGTTAATCGATTAGGTCAGGTCTTTAATTAATCGGCTCAATTTGATTGTGGCACACATGTACGCGATCTCGAATAAGATATTTTTTTGGTGGATTCAAACATCGATTCAAATATTTAGTCGACCTAAAAATTAATTTTGAAGCACTAAAAAATGTGTCTGCAAAAATAGTTTGTTTTATGGCTAATCGCATGTGTCATTAAACAAATTGGTGGAAAATACAAAGCCAATAGACATTATTCGAAACCGACTCTTTTCAGAGTATTTTGGCGGTATTATGGACAATAAATAACGCTCTATCAGAGTCTTATTTTAAAAGAGTACTTTTAATTGTCCATTATACCGTCAAAAGATTCTTAAAAGTTTTGTTTTTATTTGAGACATTTTTTAGAGTATTCCGACGAATTACTTATAAGAATTGCCGAGTTTTCCCAAAAGAGTTGTCGGAGGAACCCATATAAACATTTGTAATTCTTATGCAATCAAAAATTCTCCGAAAAAAATCTAGCTTCACCTCTGCGGAAAATCCATTTAAATTTTTCTCATATATAAATATCGAACCAATTTGTGACATGAATATAAACAAAAATCTTGTCTGTACCACCTTTGCTATATAACATGTACAATGTACGTACATATATACATCATATTTCCATTATTTATATATGTAAAATACTTTTTTTTTCTCTGAAAGAAAAGCTATTATTTAATGAATCGTTCAAACAAATCGGGAGTCATCAATTTCGGAAATTGTTTGTAAATACAACGAAAATAATTTTTCAACACAATGATCTGTTTAATTCTTTCTAATTTCTTTCATAGCGATGTACTAGTGTGGTTGGTATTTTAAAAGAGAAATTTTAGAAATTTTGTTTGGAATAGAATTGTTGCGTGTAATTATGTATGAATGTATGTATGTTTATATGTTGGTATGTGTGTATATATATGTATATATGGATTGATGTAAGTATATATGTATATCTCTGTGTTTTGTATGAATGTAAGCATGCATGTATAAATATATCTGTGTATGTACGATGCAATTAAAATATGCATATACATGTGTAACTTTGATTGATTATATGTATTTTTCATGCATGCTCTTATGTATGGATCTATGTTTGTAGGTTGGTATATATGTGTAAATGTTTGTATATATGCATTTTTATGTGAATGAATTGTATGAATTAATGTATATATGGATGTATATTGTGTGTATATACGCATTTTTGAACGCATGCAATTAAATATGCACTTATGAATGAATATATGTATGCATGTATATGTATGCATGTATATGTATGTATACATATGGGTATATATGGTGCATAAGCGTAGGTGTGTAACTTTGTATATTTGTTTGTGTGATGTATGTGTGTATGAACTTATGTATGGATGTATGTGTTTTAAATGAAGGTATGTATGCAAATATAAATATATCTATGTATGTATATTACAAATAACAATATGCATATATGCATATATATGTAACTTTGATTGATTATATGTATTTTTTCATGCATGTACTCATGTATGTATCTATGTTTGCCTGTGGTATGTATGTAGGACGTACTTAGGTGTGTGTGTATGTTGATATATATGTTTAAATAAATAGATATTTGCATTTTTATGTGAACGCATGCAATAAACTATGCATTTATATATGTATATATGGATGTATGAATGCATGCATATATATATATATGAGTGGGTATGATGCATAAGCGTATATGTGTCACTTTGTACGTTTGTATGTATGAATGTATGTATGGAAGTATGTCTTTTGTATGAATATATGTATGTATGTATGTATAAATATATCTATATATGTACGGTGCAATTAAAATATGCATAGATGTATGTTATCTATGTATAACTTTGATTCATTATATGTATTTTTTCGTGCATGCACTTATGAATGTATATGTATGTGTGTTTATATGTTGGTATGTATGTAGGTATGTCTGTGTGTTGATACGAATGTTGTAAGTGCATCTATTTTTGTATATATGCATATATGAATATGAGGATGTATAGACATGTATGCATTTAGAGATGTATAAGCGTTAATTAACAAACTTTTCTGCTCTACCCTAATTATAGGTAATACATTATAAAATTTATATTTACGGTGTTTAAATTATACTTAAAATATAAAAATGAAAACCAGATGCCACACATATTTTTCTATCTATTAACCAATATATGTTATATGTGTATATGCGTTTTTGTTAACTAAATGCGCACAACAACAAAAAAAAAGAATCTCACCCGGAATCCAATCGAAAGAACGGGAATAAAAATTAACAAGAAATTAGTTTGAAAGAAAATTTGTTATCGACCTACAACGTAACACGCGTACACATCTGCGGTGCGTACATTAGGTATTATTTTACATGACTTAGTGCTAAACATATATTTATTATGCTAAGATCTATTATGTACAAAGCAATTATATAATATGTTCTAATTTACACGTGTATACCTTCTGCATTTTTCAAAAAAAAAAAACAACATGAATCCTAATTATATGGGTCTTGTGAGGTTAATTTTACATAACACTTATAGAATATTTCTTCAATCTCATCAATGAAGTTATATGTTTATATAGAAACACATATTTGGTTGTGGATACTTTTCTGTACGTATTTTAAATGTGTTACTTAACGAAGGTCGTGTTAGAACTACTCGTATATAGACAGATGCAATAGTTATTTTATTATGAAATTGACGTAATACACATTTTTGAAATTCACTTTGTAACTGTAAAAAAGTCATCCAAATGTATATCCCAACTAATAATGCACTCAGAGTAGGCTCTGAGCCGTAATTAATGTGACTGCTGCTACAGAATGTGTATTCTCACTTACAAATAAAAAAAAACTCGCAAAAACGGTTATGGAAAACAATTGTGCCTAATTCTTATGCAGAAGATTTGCCGTAGCTATTTTGAGAGCAATACCACACGCAGTGTATCAAATGAGGATGTATTGTGTAATAAATAAAAGGAGGCACAATTTTTACACAAAATTCACATATTACAGAAATACAAATCAAATCATTGTTTATAATAACAGACATTACTCCACATTTCTCGGATCTAAAGTAATACTTTTCCATGTAGCTATTTCAAATTGAACACTGCCCCTGCCAACTATCACCTGTCAAGAGTTTGTGTTTGCCATCCATTGAAAGCAGACAACTAAATTTTGACGAAAATAGAAAAATGCGAATTTCGTGTGCTCATCAAAAGGCTCGATAAATATTATGGAGGCTCTGCACCGAGGGGTAAACACTCGACAAAAATCTGTCCCAAAGAATTCCTCGGAACTCCTCGAGAATTCTTCGAGAATTCCTCGAGATGTCCTCGGAATTCCTCGAGAATTTCTCAGAATTCCTCAGGAATTCCTCGGAATTCCTCGGAATTCCTCGAGAATTCCTCGAGAATTCCTCAGAATTCCTCGGGAATTCGTCTGAATTCCTCGAGATTTTCTCGAGAATTCCTCGAGAATTCCTCGAGAATTCCTCGGAATTTCTTAGGAATTCCTCGGGAATTCCTCAGAATTTCTCGGGAATTCCTCAAATTCCTCGAGAATTGTTCGGGAGTTGTCCCAGGATTTTCTCAAGTAGTTACCCCCTCGCTCTGCACCATCGATTTCAATGGTAAATAAGTAGTTTGCTGAATTCGTTTGTGGTCGTACCAGCACAAGTAACGCCGAACGTTCAGGTCGCCTAAAAGAGGTCCACACGCCAGTCAACGTCGATAAAATCCATGGAATGATATTGCACGATCGGAGATTGAAGGTGCGTAAGATGTCTGAGATTGTAGGCATCTTAACTGAGCGGGTACATATCATCTTACATAATTATTGGGACATGAAAATACTATCAGCGAGGAGTGCCGCGGTTGCTCACACTCGACCTAAGCGAAATCGTGTGACCATTTCAAAAAAGTGTTTGGCGATATTCCAGCTCAATCCAAACGAGTTTTTGCGCCGTTTTGTTACCTAGGGTGAAATCTGAAATCATCACCAGAGACCATCGAGGAACAGTCGAAACAGAGGACATCTCATGGTGAATCAAAGCCGAAGAAGGCCACGGTAGCCCTATCGAAGAACAAATTCATGGCGACAGTTTTTTTTTCGGGATTCACCTGGTGTTATTTACTTTGATTATCTTGGTACAGAAAAAAGTGCTCTTCCTGCTGGATAATGCACAAGCGATGCACACGTGTTTAATCCAGATTTGACCCTCTTTTTTTTCTTTTAGTTCTTTAACATTTCGATACAAAAATCGCAGACCAAGCTGATTGACCATATTCGAATTAAATAAATAATTATAAGGTTGAAGACGGGTATTTTAATTGTGACGCCGCACGGAAACCCCCCCATGGATTTCAATCGTCGAGTGAAGCGCAGCGTCGTACACTATATACTTTCGGACGGCCCGATGCCGTTTTCCAAAACCACGCCACCTCTATCCGGTTCAAAACAAGGCTGTTCGCCTTAGAATTTGAGCATATGCTACAGCTCGACATTTGTCGGGAATCTTTTTCATCTGCTTCTTCACCGCTCCACATGGTGCAAAAAGACAGTGATGGTTGACGTCCCTGTGGGTTATTTCAGGCGTCTGAATGCTATCTCACGGCTTGATGGTAACCCAATACCCCACTTACACGGTTTTTCGATGAGGCAACACGGTTGTACGGTATTCTTGAAAGTGGATCAAGAAAATGCTGCAGCCGAAATCGATTACTTCGGCGGAAGAATTCATGAATTCATGTTAATTATTATTGACGATCCATCCGTGTCTTCTTCGAAAACTCCCGAAAATCGGAAAATACTTTTCATGGCAAGATTCTTGTTCGTTGGCATTCGACAAAATTAAAGACGCATTGGTCGAAGCAACTCTTCTGGCACATCTGTAACGGGATGCAACTTTTAGTTGTGCCACTGACGTGTTACAACAACTAATCAAAGGTCGTTTTGAACTGCTAGCCTTCTTCTCTGAGAAGTTAGAGACCACGGAAACTAGATACTCAAGCTGCGATCGGGAGCCCCTTGTGGTGTATCTCGGTACTGGGTGGCGAGCTTATAGTTTTTACGGACCATAAGCCATTGACGATGGCCTGCTATCGAAAATGGCAAGAAGTCCCCGTCCGACACGCCACATGGACTTCGTGGCACAGTTTACAATTGAGATTCGACACATTCAGGAAAAGGCTAATGTCGTCGCTGACGAATTTTCGCGTTTGGTATCGACGAATTCTAACTCGGTGGATGCCATTTCGATCGATTTTCGTAACTTTGAAGGTGAACAGGAAGACGACGGCGAATATTGAAGACGCTAATCTCCGGTAGCGATATCAAGAACTATTCGAAGAATTCAGAGGAATTCTTTGAGGAATTCCGAAGAATTCTGTAAGGAATTCCGAAGAATTCTTTTTTTCGATGAATTCTATGAGACAAATGTTTTCAAGTTGCTACCCCCTCGATTCAAAGTTTAAGGTCGAGCACATTAACAGGGACACTCGAAGCATCTGATGTGAGACTTCGTGTGCCGGTAATCGACCGTATATCCAAACGAGCTTACGTAGAAACATATTTGAAACGGTTCAAGTTTGGTACACTCTGGTGTTCGAGCGATGGTAGCAAAACGCTATTTTTGGCCGGGAATGAAGCTCGTTTCGAAAATGTCCATATAGACACTATGCCATAAAGACGCTTTCTATAACCTGCTCAATGAGAAGGCCGTTGTTAAACTTCGGACTGGAACCGTGTAGTTAAATCAGCACATAGACAGTAATATCCACCAGGAACGAAGATGCCGAAGCTGTAGATCCTGAGTCTAGAAAGTTCACTCAGAAACCATATCTCAAAATAGATTAAAGTGATATCAGGTAAATTTCTACAGGTCATCAGCAAATAAATGGATTTAATATAAAAAGATGTTACGAAGAGGGGAAATGACAGCGGCCTGACGGTAAATCCGACTAAGACCGAAATTATGCTGATCATAGGAAATTAGATACATTAGACATACTGAGAGTAAAGGAGGTCGTGCTTACTCTCTCAGGTGCGCTCAATTCGAAGGTGTGAAGACATCTGGAGTGAAACCTTCTTTGAACACCGAAGTATACTTAATCAGTTTGGATGTCACGTACCGGCTAACACTGATGATATAACGGTTTCGGACTTTCGGGTACTGAATTTTGGAGTTGTGGGTTAAGGGTTTTGAACAATTATGTTTAGGGTTGATATACCTGAGTTTTGACTCTAGAATTTAGATTTCGGGCATTCTGGCTGTTTTTTGGTTGAGTGCTTTAAAAGTGTTTAAATTTCTAAAGATTCAACAACGGGACTCGGTTGACCTATATTGACCACCAGTGGCTGACATACTAAGAAAAGGAATTTCGGGATATCAGCTAATCTGATGGGTCATGGGTGTCAAAGAATGATACTGGTGGTCAACATAGGTCAATCGAGTCCCGTTATTAGACGTCATGGTGCTAGACAGAGCTGGCTTACTTGTTCGAAACAATCAATCAATATTTTCATCAGCTTCACGAAACATAATTATATATAGTAGAAACACTAATTGCTTAAATTGTTGTGTATAGTTATTCAACAGTTAATATAACATCGGTGGTCAGGGAATTTGCATGAAAACAAAAAATCTGGCTAAATTATTTAACTTTGAGCAAATTTTAGTTTTGCCATAATAGCCAAAAATTTAGAGACGTTCAAGAAACCCGCCAGCCGGATTTTATTTCATTATTCCAACCTGACCATATTTTTTAATTCTTCATTCGATTCTATCCGGCTTACATATAAATATTTGCATATACAAGTACCACTTTGTTATTCATAAGCGTTAAAATGTATATCAAAGCAAATAAATTAAATTAAATCCGAATTTACCTAATATGAATATGTACATGTATGTATACATATTTATATATAATATTACATAAAAAAGGGTAAAGCATTTACATCATATTTGGTTAAAATATTTTTAAATTTTATCTTAATAATTGGGGCAAAAACCAATTAAATGTATTAAAAAAGTTCCAAAAAAAAGTAATGAAAAAATAATATAAAAACTTGTTTTATGTTTCGCATTTTAACTCGTATGTGCTCGCGTATGTGCGTATATGTAAATCGGGATGAAATCTAGAATAAAATATACATATTTGTAAAAAAAATGTTACCGCTTTTTGGTATAACTTCAAGCGTTGCATAAAATTGTGAGTTTGCGCTCATAAAAATAAACAAAAGGATAATAATTGATAAAAACAGACAACTCTTATCTAACAGTTATAAATTAAATATGTAATACATACTAATGAAAAAAAAATATAAATAAATATTTTAAAAGTATATTATTATTTTTAGAGTTCACTCATATATTATATATATATATACAAATTGCATATATACATAATTATATTATATTATATATAACATAAAATATTTACTTGCAAATGTGAAATGTATCAATTAGTTTACGGGAGATACATCAATTATGTGTCTACAATGTACATAAAGCCGCATATCTGTTAGTGTGCTTTAAATTATACTTTAAATATTTATTCAAGTTATTATAACATTAAATAATTATTTACTCAAGTCTTTCATAATGATATAAAACGTGGCAAAATAAATATACTAAAAATATGAGATAGAAAATTATACATTAATCAATATGCATATAGGAATATCTTTGTGGTAACAATATTTGAGGAAATTTGCACAATAAAAATAAAAGGCTGTCATTTGGTAGAGGTGCTTCCATAACCTCGTTTTAATACATGCTAGAAAATTAGAATAAAATAAAAAAGTACGAAAAAATTGTATTTTTTCAAATTAGGAGTGTAGTTTTTTTATCCAATAGAGCTTAAATTTTATGTTGCGCATTTTGTTAAGATCTGCCAAACTTCTGGGAAGACTAAAACCTATTTTGAAATTTATCGATCAAAGGTCTGGTGTTTCAATTTAACAGTGTTCGAAAGCAACCCCGAAAAACACAAAATATTTAGTATTCGCTAGAGCAGTCATAAAAACTTCGAAAACGAACATTTAACACATTTTTTAAGTAACTTAATTTTTTTGAAAAACTAGGCATAACCAATACTTCTATAATATAGCATAACGTGTGTACGGAAGTAAAAGAAAACAATAAACTTATTTATATATATGTGCATATGTGTTAGGTATATATGTTTTATGTAAAAAATATTTAATTTCGATAGGGAATTTACGAGAAAAAAAATGTTATGACTGTGTGTTTTATTTTTACTATTTTAATCGTAATAAAAATGTGAATACTTACTCAAATTATCGTTAAAAAATATATTATGTCAATAAAACAAAAATTTAATGTCAATATATATTAAACCAAATATTGTTTACGGTTATGACCCTTTATTTTAATGATCCATTCGCATTACATATATGTACATGCAAAATCTGCACAATTTTTCATTAAAAATAATAAAATATAATATTTGTCATATCGACAGTCAAAAATAAGGGTAAAGTTTTAAATTTTATGTAAAGTTCTGTCGTTTTAAATATTTAGAAGTTCGATTATTAAAGCATTCGACATCTACATATATCAGATATTTCAACAACAACAAATGTTTAGCCGATACAAAAACCATAAAACTTAATAGTTATATATGTACACTCGAAATGATAAATGTCGATTAGAGTCAAGGTATAAATGTTGCTCTGTTGAATTCAGTTAGTCACTTAATATACGTTCCGAATTTAGGGTTTAAACAAGTGTCTTCTTCAATCTCTCTCGAGAATTCCTCGAACATTGTTCGAATGAATTCGTTTTGAGATATTACACTCTACTTCTGAATATTGTCAAATATGCAAAGAAAATATATTGCAGAAGAAACAACAATTGTTGATGGACGATAAAGTAATAGATCCAAAAAAACTGCTTTTAAATAAAAGCTGGCAAAGGTAAGTCTTTGATTATCTTGTTTTTGACACGCGATGATTACGTGAGAAAAATCGTAAAGCTGCATTCTGATGGTCCTTACGAAGAACTAAAGTAAATTTCACTTCCTCGTATTACACAGACAGTCGATAGCAAAAATAAACGGTTTCTCTGATGAAGTGGTAGACGAACTGGTAAAAGTGCACAATAGGAAGAAAAGGTTACGACAATCGACTATACTTTAGAACAAATATCTGACAAAACTTCTAAACACAGATTCAGAATAACATATAATTCAAGGCTATCAACAAGCATTAAACAATATTTCCACCAATATGCCAATGTCGATTTGATTGAAGTCAGTGCTACCAAACTAGAAACTCTTCTTGGTTCTACCAAAGACAAAGTTGTCACAACACAACAGTCCGGTATATACTCGATAAACTGTGATCAGTGCGAAGTAAGGTACATTTCTACAGCGAAGAAATGAAAAATTGTTTCAAAGAGATCCTCGCTGAAAACTCTACTCTAAATTTTCGGACGTGAGAAATTTCGTTGTATTCCATATATAATATAACTACGTACATCGAGGTGTAATTACTCGAGGAATTCTTGGGACATCGACGAGGAATTCGTCGAAGAATTCTTTGGGCACATTTTTTTCAAGTAATTACCCCCTCGACTGGAACGGAGTGAGGATGCAAGTGGTGCAGAGGAATAAGGTTCCACGACTGCAGACGGCAAAAGTGTTTATCCCGGAACGTGAAGACGGACCGGACGAGGCACTAAAACTTTTATGGTTACATAACCTAACTCAAAATGTTGCCGAGTGGAGAAGTGTCCATACCGAAGGGTATGGTTCTGGTAATGGGAATCAACGAAACCCCGGCTAATTGTTGGAGAAAACCAAGGGAGCCACGAACTATGGACTCACGAAAGTGAATATAAAAGTAAGCTCGGTGCTTGATCCACAACCAGATCAGCATGATGGCGCAGATGGTTCAGATAAATCTCCACCACAGCAGAGCGGCGACAGCCAATCTGTGAGGCACCTCATAAAAGGCCAATCAGATATTGCGCTAATCCAGGAGCCGTTCCTTAACTTAAATGGAACGGTATCAGGATTTAGCGCAACACAATTTAATGTCTTTACTGCAAAGTCCAAT
>JANTEX010258808.1:0-12138 GCA_024741295.1 Macrocera vittata | reverse complement strand
TTAACAATAATTATCGATAATCGATTATCGATATTTATCGTTACTTATCGATAATCGATAATTATAGATTTTACATATTATCGATAATTATCGTTTAACGAAATATTTTAAATTTCGATAATTATCGTTTATCGATATATTTTGGATATCGATAATTGTCGATATATCTGATCTTTTATCGACTCTCCAATTATTTTCTATGCGCCATTGTCATTCTCTCCTAAATATTCTATCACACAAAAAACAATACAATTTAAAGAAAGACGTTACTTGTTGTAATTCAAATGCATTCACACGAGATCACCAGACTTTAGAGTACTTCACTAATTTTTAGACATATTAGTAGTGTTGAACATTTGGAATCTAACTTCGTGAGACTTTGTTTTCTGAAATTTCTGAATATAAGAAAGTTCAACAGAATATCAGGCAGAACAGAAAAATATATATATTTGTTACAATTCAAATTCACTTACTCGTGTCGCCGGGTTCCGTTTGTGAAACATTAACATATCTCGTCACTCGATCGGCTCCTCTTCGGGTATTGTTAAATTGTGTTATGTCTGGTGCAGCATCTAAAGCGAAAGAAAAGAAGATCCATCTATTTACCTCATCAAAAAGAAATAAAAAAAAATCCTTACAAGGTCTAATATTTTGTTGAAAATCGGATATATCAGTCAAATCGTAACTATTTTTTTGAATTCTATGTATGGCTGGCGGTGAACCTGCACTTGATGTATCTGATAAGGGCTGTAAATGATATGTGATTTATGATTAAAAAAAAGGAAAAAATCAAATTCAAAAATTATTATTACAGGTGGAGGTAAATTCTGTCGACTTCGATCAGACATATTGCTTTGATGTCGCCCCGAATGTTCTCTAGATGATGGCAATTTCATTTGTTCTCTGGAATTACTAAGATGATCACGTGGATAGTTGTATTCTCGATCGGGTGTCGCTATTCGTTCTTCGGGTATTGAACCTTCATCAGAACTAGAATCTGCACAAACGACGGCATGGAAAAAGAATTTTATAAATTTTGAATTTTTGTCTCGTCGCCATTTTATTCAATTTTTAACACTAATCTCTATAATAAATTGTTCATTTCCAGTAAATTTATTAAGTTTTATTAAAATTATAACTATATATATATATATATATAAGATTTATTTTAGCCAATCAAAAGCTTTTCAAAAGATCAAATATCCAAATTAGCCATAATAAAATCTGATTTTAATACACACCTATACACAATACCACGCTGAACTTTGTTTTATTTTATATTATTTTTCAAATTCGAAACTTAATTCAAAATGGTGTCGGTTGTGATGAATACATAACCAAAAAAAAACAAAAATGACGAAACAAAATGTGTGACAATAGAAGCACAACATCATTTTAATAAAAAAAAAACTCAAATGAAACGTGTACAAATGACGGTAAAACCACTTTTAAAAATAACATTTAAAAAACAATAAAGTAAAAATGAATGATTATTCTGAATCAACTAACCTGAATCATCACGATCCCTATCGGGACTTCGATTAAGCACTGAGCTACGTTTTGATGGCATTGGCAAACTAGGTTTTGGTCGATTTTTTAATGCGGCTAAAGCTTGTTGAACGGCTTCTTGTCTAACTTCTGCATGATGAGTGTTTTTTTTTTAATTTTTGTGTATGCGGATGGGTGGATTAATGAATATATGGACATAGTAAAAAAAACAAACAAAAAAAAACAAATGTTAATGGACATTTTCGGTTTGATTTGCATGATTTAATTAAATATAAATTTGAATGGCGCGAAATGACATGTAAATGAAAAAATAAAATTAAAAGAAACAATCTACACACATCGCGTGAATTGCATTAGGAAAATTAAGAATTTCCATTTTTATTGCACATAGTTAAAACATAAAATCAAACTTAATGTTATACAATTTTTTTTATATGGAAATAGGGTGCAAAACGAAAGATTTTTATCACACATTAATATTTATACATACTTTACATACATTATTTACATTTTTTTTCTATAAAAACCATGCATATTTTAATGAGTGTATAAGGAACGGTATATAGGGTAAGTTATCTAATCAATGGTTCGATAAAATATATATATAGTACGAAGAAAGTGTATTTTTTTATAATACTATGGATCAGTTAACATTGCATAATATTTTGGTGAATTGCCAATACCTGTTCTGGCTCACTATACATACTTTATTTACAACAAAGATGAACAAAAAATGTCATTTCTTCATAACATCGATTCAAGTATAAATTTTAAATTTATATATTGTCAGAAGTGATGCCACTGGTTTTTACACAGTTTATTCCCTTTTTGGCAGAAACGGTTTCGGAGTTTTTCCAGTATTTCCCTACAGGATTCCCTCAGAACTTTCCTAGAAATCCCTTGAATTTCTTTTAAAATTCTCTTGGCATTTTCCAGAAGTCTACCTGAATTTTCTCTAAATTCTTTCAGATTATCGCAAAATGCTCACAAAATTCACCAAGAAAACCTATCGATTCGCAAATAATTCTCTAGCAATTCTTGATGAATTTCCTGCAATTCCTTCAAAATGCCACCAGAATTAACTGAAACATAACACGCAAATCCACCAAAATTCTCCGACGTTTCACTTAAAATTAACACGACATCTCCTAAATTGCCCGGCATCTCCCCAGAACTGTCCGGAATTACCCAAAATCTACCTCGGAATTCCCCAGGTTGCCATTAATAATGGCTGCAGATTATCAGTGCTCTGCATCTCCAAAACTTTCTAGGAATTCTCGTAAAATGTCCTCAGAGTTCCGATAGAATTCCATCAGCATTACACAGAAATTCACTAGGATTTGATAAAATTTCTTCTGGAAATCCCTCTAGAATTAAATTAGAATACTCCAAGATTCTTGAAACATTATCCTGGATTCTTACAGAATTCTCCAGGAATCCCTCTTGATTCCCACATTTTTCAGCCGAAAATCTTACAAAATTCCCTCAGAATTAAACCCGAAATTATACATAATTAACCTGGAAATGACACGAAATTCTTCAAAATTTCATCAAAAATTCTTTCGAATTTTTCTAGAATTGGCAAAATCTCCCCAAGACTCTCCAGAATTTTCGTCAATATTCTTTGGAATTTCACCAAAAATTCACTTGAATTCTTCCAGAATTGCCCGGCATTCTCCAAAATTTGCCTCGGAATTCCTCCGAAATTCCTCGGGTTACTAGTGATATTGATAAAGGATTAACAGTATTCTGTTTCACCGAAATTCCCTCGGAATTCCTACAGAGTTCCCAGGTTGCCATTGATAATGATGACAATGGACACCCAGTGTTCTGCATTTCCAAAATTTGCTCGAAATTCCCGTAAAATACCTCAGTTACCCTGAATTTCGTCGGCATTACAATGGGATTCCCTAGAACTTACTTCGGAACACCTTAGAAGGCAAGTGATAATGATAATTAATAACCAGTGATCTGTTTTCCCAAAACTGCCTCAGAAACCACCAAAGAACTCCCCCAGTTTGCCCAGAATTCGCTCGGAATTTTCTTAGAACTCTCTCGAATTTCTTCCAAAATTTTACCACAACTCCATAGAAAAATCCTCTTAGAATTTCTCCTGTATTTTTCAGAAATCTCGGGACTTCCACAGAAATCAAAATTATCCGAGATTCTCGAAACATTATCCTGGATCGAATTTTCCTCGAAATTCCTTAAGTTGCCAGTGATATTGATAATGGATTACTACAGAAATTCCTTTGAAATTCTCACAGAGTTCACCTAAAACTGCACAAATTTTCTGCAGTTTTGCTTGAATTCAATTAGAATTAAAAAATTCCACAGGAATCCCTTAGAATTTCTTCTGAATTTACTTGAAATTCACCCGAACGGGATTTCCAGAAATTCCCAAAAAACTCCCCAGCAAGAATTCCCTTGGAATTTCTGCAGAATTCCTCTAAATTTAACCCTGAAATTCCACATAAATAGCCTGGAAATTCTTTTGAATTTCTACATAAATTACTTGAATTCGTCTATAATTGCTCGGCATTCCCCAAGAGCTAACCCGAATTTGTCACGGAATTCCAAAGATTGACCTCCGGCATTCCCCAGGTTGCTAGTGATATTGAGCTCCTAGGTTGCCATTGATAACGACAATGGATTATCAGTGTTCTGCATTGCCAAAATTTGCTCGAAATTCCCGTAAAATCCATGAGAGTTTCCCTGAATTCTGTCGGCATTACACTGGAATTCTATAGAATTTGCTTCATAATTCCTTAGATTGCCAGTGACATAGGTAATGGATAGCCACCGATCTGTTTCCCCAAAATTACTTTGGAAATCACCAAGATACTCCATCAGTGCTGCCCAGTAGTCGGTTGGAATTCCCTCAGAACTTTTGATTTGTTCCAAAATTCTATCAGAATTCTCGCAGTATTCCATAGAAGCTCCTATTAGCATTTCTCCGGTATTTTCTAGAATTCTCTTGGAATGTCCCAAGAAATCACTCGGAATTTCAGGAATCTGCCGAAATTTTCTCGAATTTCTTATAGAATTCCTTCGGAAAGCCAGTGATACTGATAATGGATTACCATCGAAATTCCCACAAAGAATTCCATTGGAACGTTCCTAGAAATTCTTCCAGAATTTCTTGGAAATTTTCCCAGAATTATCTCGCAGTTTGTCTTGAATTCACTCAGAATTCAAAAATCCCACAGAATTCCCTAAGAATTTCTTCTGAATTAATTAGTAATTCACCCAAAATGATATCAGGATTTGACGGGATTTCCACTGAATTTCCTTGATATTCCTACAGAATTCCTCCAAAATTAACCCTTAAATTCCACATAAATAACCTTTATTCGGAAATCTCTCGGAGTTTCACTAGATATCCATTGGAACTCCTCCAGAATTAACTATTTATTCCCTCAGGATTCCTTAGGGTTGCCAAGAGAATACCGTCGGCATTCTCTTAGCATTTCCTCACAATCACCCTTGAATTCCACATAAATAACCAGGAAATTCTAGAGTACTAGCTACAATTTGTAACGGTATTCCACAGATTGACAGTGATAATGGATTACCAGGATTATCTGTTCCCCAAAACTTCCACTGAATTCCACTAGAGTTCATCAGAAATTCGCCCAGAAAATCCATGGGAACTTCCCTAGAATTCCTTCAAAATACCACCTAAAATTTATTCGGAAATCTCTCGGAGTTTCACCAGATACCTTTGGAACTCCTCCAGAATTAACTGAGCATTCAATCAGGATTCCTTAGGATTTCCACAAGAATTCATTCGGCATTCCTCCAGCATTTCATCGGGATTCTCTTACAATCACCCTTGAACTTGGAATGCTAAAACAAGACGAATTTCTTTGAGAAATCACTCGGACCTCCCCAGGATCTACTGGAGATTCCTCCAAGATTGCTTTGTGATTCCCGCAAAATTTAATCGGAATTCCTCCAGGATTCCTTCGAAATTCACTCACAATTAACCTTGAACTTCCATGGAATTCTAGAATAAAGCTTTCACGAATTACTTGAATTGCTTACAGAATTCCATCGAAATTTACACACAGAATTCATCGGATTTTCACAGAATTCCTGTGGATTCTTACTGCCCCAAAAATAACCCTGAAAATCCAGAACCTGGAAATTTCGTAAAATTCTACGAAAGTTCCCCAAATTTTCCTAGAATTGCGCGGCAATCCTCTCAGAAATGCTCGAAATGCCCCCAAAATATTTTCGAAACGATGTAGGAAAAATTCCGCGTCAAGATTTATAGCACTTATCGATTCGAAGCTCAATTCAGAATTCTATTCGATTTTCTTGGTGTAAATTTTCTTTGTGTAAATTTTCTTGGTGTCAATGAGGCTGCCATTCCATTCTTCTTCTATTCTATCTTCTATTTGAATATCATTGCTACTTCTTCTTTTTTTATTTAAAAAACACCATCTTTGCATGCATCCATGGCTAAGGACAACATCGCGATCCATCTCATATTTCTGTGTAACAATTTAATTTACTAATTTCTTATCGTGTTCGTCAGGATTTCATACCAGTACGCGTTTAAGAGTGGGAGCTTTTCAAGCACAGTCTCTTTTTCTAATGAAAATTACATAAATTCTTCTATTTCAATACTCTTTTCCTGGCGAAACGACAAAAATTATACCAAAACAGAAGTAATATAGAAGAGTTCAAAATTTGTTACGTAACCTGTTTTTTTTTTAAATAATTGGAAAAACAATATGGTCTATGTAACTGTATACTGTAAAGTGAGAAATGGAATGGCTTAGAATTTTAGGTATATATTTCGTTACGCTATGAGTATGGGGAGGAGCTTATAGAATGCAAAAATGAAATTTTTTAATGTTAGTCACCCCGGCCGGGACAATTTGATCGATCAAGTTGAAACTTGGCATAGGATTAGTACCAATTTAGTACTGTTGATTCATATGGAGTACCAAATTTAGAATCTAAAGAGAAAAAAAGTTGGAGCTTAAAATAAAAATTGAGGTCCCAGCAGCCGGGAAACTTTTTCAGAGCAAGTTGAAACTTGCCACGTTTTAAGTACTATTTAGTACTGAATTACTAGATTTAGTACCTATGGTGCACGTTTCAGTTGAGTTCTAAATCATCAAATGTTTCTACAAGAAAAATATTTTTTATCGATAAGTCAAGAAGCTTTGGTACAAAATGAAAATACATAAAAGCAGGTACTAAATCTGTGCAAAAATGTAAGTCGTTCAGTGCACGTTTAGTCAGGTAATAAAGTAAATAAATAATAGCTTATCTGTGGTTTTAAAAAAAATGTATGCCTGTAGCAAGTATCCTTTAAGGTACTAAATCTAGTTCTCCTATACTAAATATGTACTAAAACCTCGCCAAGATTCAACTTGGTCAGACAAAGTGTCCTGGAAAGTGTAAGCCCAATTTTTATTTTTAGCTTAAATTGTTTTTCTATTGAGGCACTAAATCTAGTACTTCGGTACTAAATTGGTACTAAATCTATGCCAAATTTCAACTTGATCGGACAAAGCGTCAACACCGACTGGGTTGACCTACACAATTATTAAAGTCTCAGTTTTTATTTTTATTTAATAAAATATGAATAAGTACGCGCACGCGCTTATAACCATGTTTTTTAAGCGGGCTAGAAACACCATATCCCTACTACTACTATCATCTGTAGTAAGAAAACAACTGTTGGGAAGATGGTCAGTTAAGTACCGGCATTGGACTTAATCATGCTTTCAAATGAGTGAAATAACAGTAGTCATTAAATTGCCCATGATCTAATATCATAATCGATTATGATTTAAGAAAAGTTTTTCCAGTCGATCGCGATCCTAGTTTTTTGTCATTGCTGTAATAGTCACTTAGTCAGTAGTCCAATCGTGAAACGTTAATATTGAAATATTTTATGTAAGTTACGCATAATTTTAATAATAATTACTTATTGTATGTTATATGTATAAATATATCATATAATAATTTACTGCTATTTACTGTTATGAAGCTCACTTATTATAACTGGCGCAAATTTACCTTCATCAACAAATTTTCTTCAAGGCAACGTTTACAAATTAATTGTTATTAAAAACCGCAAAGATACAGTTTTTTCTTTTTCTTTATTAAATTCTGCCAAAAGTTTGCTCATATTTCTGCATTAATTTAACGTTTAATCAAATTTATGCAAAACTTATTTTCTTTGCGCGCGTAACATTCTTAATGTCTACAAATGATATATTTGTATGTTTGATGATATATGATATGTTTGAGCTAGGGTGGGTCGAATGTGAATTTTAAATAAAGTTTTTTTTTTTAATTGCGAATTGCGATCAAGAAGTCGAAAGGAGATGGATTCTAAAACAAAGCAAAAGCAAAATTTAACACATCTTCGAATCTGTAAAACGTTCAAGTCAAGTTGAAACAAAACACCTAACAGTTAAACTCGAACTCAGGCAATTTTTGTAGGGTTCAAATTTAGGCTCCAAAATATGTATCTAAAATAAAAGTTTGTTTTATCGCTAAATGCTTTCTATCAAAGAAAATAGTCTGAAAACAAAATAAGGGGTAGTGCAACCTAAACCTTCAATGAACCTAAAAACTTGAATGACTCTGAACCGAGAGTTTTTATGAAGCCATACCCGTTGATGTTAAAAAAAGGTATGCGAACAACCCGTTTCCCACTTTAACAAATCGCTTAACCTACTCCTGTAGTCGATACTCGTATCCGGTACTCTAACCAGCTGAACTCAAACCTCATGTTGCTCAGGTTCGAACCCGTACAAAAATACTGTTTTTTTTCATTTTCAATCCAACTTAACACTTTATTGTTGCATAACGCGCAATAAAACATATAAAGAGGCAGACAGACATGCCTACTTAAACGTGTCTGTGCTCCAAAACAATGCGATGCATATATCAAAATTTTCTTCATTAACTTTGTTTGAGAGTATTATAACATGTTACACGCAGAAAAACGAGATTATTATTATATACGAAATTTAGTATTTCCTTTGTACTAACACACATAAATTTATTGTTAATTAAAGTTTATGTTGTAAGTTGTAATCGCAACTCAGTTGTTCTTGATGAACAATTAAGCACAGTTATTTGCAATATTTCCAAGTCACCGTCTCGTTGCAATGAATATATATGTAAATATGTATTTATTTGTTTGACGATGTCAATACATACATGGTACTCGGCCAACGCGGTTCTATAAAACATATACCTATTTCGAATCAAATCAAACCTACGTGTAATTTCATTACACAGGAAAAAAAATTAATTTAATAAAAATCGTATACCTAACCCCCAATTGAAAGAGAAAAAACTCACAATGATTAAAGGTATTTGGAATATTTAATTGATTGCAATGTGCACAGCGGTAGGTTCTTCATTAAAATGGACTCCACCTTATTTAGGTACATGAAATATTGAATTGGGTCGCGTTTAGTCGTCGTATGTAGACGGTATATATAATCAGTGGAAATTTCATGCTCAGCGTGATTTCGCGATGTTTTATTAAATACTTCTTGAATTAAGATTAAGGAGTTACACGGTATAGATATATAGTCAAAGTGTAATAAATATGACCTTTCATCAGTTAAATTAACTTAAACATTGTGGGCTTTGTCTTATACAAGCGCATTTCGAGTAATTAATGTTTTTAGAGCGATAAGCTATTTCAATTTGCATTTCCGGACAATTACTTTTACCGTTTATATACGAAAAGCTGTCCGATCGAGTTGTGACTTGGTCAAGATTTAGTGCTCATTTAGTAGGTACTATCTAGTACTGAAGTTCACGATTTGGTGCCTCAGCGGTTTAGAAGTTATAGCAAAAATAAAAATAAAAAAGTATCAGGCCAGCTGGTCAAAGTTGTTCGATTGAGTTGGTCAGAAATTGCACTCATTTAGTGCTATTTAGTACTGATCCTACTAAATACTTCTAAAATTATACTAAATCGGGAAAAAAGCTCTGAAAAAAAGTTCAGATCGCATCGACTATTATAAGTCGAGAAACACGTGTATGTACATTTTATCCAATGCATATTTCAAAATATTATAAAAAAAAAATCTAACTTTTGAGATACTAGATCATGCACGGTGGTACTAAATAATACTAAAAACGTACTGAATTGGTGCAATGATGGTTTCGATAAATACTAGTCGAATAAAACAGTGATACACTTTTATCCACATTTAAATATTTATCAACATTTCTGACTATATATCTTAGAAAACTTTTAGGCACTAAATCGTGCACGGCTGTACTAAATACCATTAAAAATGTAATAAATAAGTGCAACGTTGCAGACCGATCCGATGATTATTAGACGAGTAACACATGTATGCACTTTTTATTCAAGTCAAATTTCAGCATATTTAAACATCTTTGAGGTACTAAATCGTGCATGGTAGTACTCAGTGGTACCGAAGAGGTACTAAACCGGTGGAAAATTTCAGAGTGGTCCGATTTTTATAAGTAGAGTAACACGTGTAGGTATGCCCATTTTATCCAAAGCATATTTCACTACATTTTAACATTTTCGATTGTAACTTAGGAACTATGACGTACTAAATCGTGCACAGTGGCCCTAAACACTAAAAATGTACTAAATCGATGTAAAGTGAGAGACTGGTCCGCTGATTATCAGCATAACCACATTTGTATACACCTAATATCCAGGGACTATTAAAGTATATTGACCACATCATAGAATTTAAAAGTTTTTATCAAATCATAGTAATCATTGAGGTACTAAATCGTGCATGGTGCTTCCAAATACTACTAAAAAGTACTAAATCGGTATAAGGTTTTAGACCGATCCGACAATTATTCGAGTAACACTGTATGCACTTTTTTTCAAGGCACATTTAATTTAAAATTAACATTTTTAAGTATTTCTTAGCAGGTTCTAAATCGTACACGGTGGTACTAAACACCAGTAAAAATATATCAGTGCAAATTTTCAGATCGTTTCAGTAGTTATTAGTCAAAGTAAGAATTTATATCTAGGGAATATTTCAGTATATTTTAACAATTTTAACTATAACCTAGGAACCAATGAAGTAACTTATCTTGCACGGTGTTACTAAATACTACTAAAATGTCACTAAATCTATGCCAACTTTAGACCGGTCGGAAGAGTATATAGTAACACATGTATACACTTGTTGTACACGGCACATTCAAGTATATTTCAAAACTTTTGACCGGTGGTACTAAATACTACCAAAAAAGTACTGCTGAAAAGGAAAAAATAAGACTTTTTTCATACAAATCATCAGGCATCGCATTCTTCTTGAGTTTTTTCAGTAGCGGACCTCGTTTGGAAGGTATGAGCCACTGGAGTCGAAAAAATAATAAAATAGCAAAAATTACAAAAAAAAACATATTTTTCTAAAGATCAATGGAGAGCGTCGATAGAGCTTTGGTGTCTTCAGAGAAATTCTTAAAATTACTCTAGTTTGAGTGATTGGGAGGTCGCGATTCTTTTGATTGGGGAAGGTGCCAGCGCCTCTTAATTTTTATCTTTCTTCATACAAATGCGAGACCCTTTTTTATAACAGAAGTTATGTAAAATCAGGAGAGAAGTTCAAATTTTTTCAGCCCCGTGACGGTTTAAGTTAGTAACATAGGTCGCCTTTTGTAGGCGCTGTGGCCGGAGCAGCTTTATTTATGCCAAAAAATCAGCCCAGCCATATAAACTTTTTCTACGAACGATTTTTTATTTTCGTGTTACCGTCAACAATAATCTGGACAAAAATGGCCCGCGAACCATAGGTTGAGAGCCGTTTTTTACATGTTTTTCGCCAATTAGTTCAGAAACGGTGGCAAATAGCGACAAAGTGTATATGGGGCCTATTAAAGGTTTTTAGGTGCCCGATTTTTTAAAAATTATCCCGGGCGATTCCAGCCGGATAGTTTAGGATAATTTCATCCCGGCTCATATTCGAACCGAATTTTTACACAAATCAAGTCTTCGCTTATCCCGGTCTATTCAAAATTGTATCCCAATTCGACAAATTTTATCCCAGGGTTATCAAATACAAGAAAACTCATGTATACTTTCTTCTTTTCCTACCTGTTAGAGATATAACCTAGGATGCTAAAGGCACTTTTTATCCCACCCGGATACAAAATTATCCCAGCCGGATAATTTCGGATAAAACGGCTTTTCACACTTGTTCGACCATTTTTCACCCCCATAATGTTACGCGGATAAAAGCCTCTATCCCCATAAGTCGATTCTCAATAGGCCTGATAAATATTAACTAGATTTTTAAAATTCAATTTTTTTGCGGATAATTCAAATTAATTTTAAAGGTATTTATACAAGAAAAACTATTAAATTTAGTTAAAAACAAATTTTTAATTTTTTAATAAATAATTTAAATTTACTTTAATCTTTTTCGCACTTAATGTACAAGATTTTTTTTTTAATTTTTATGTTAAAATTTATATAATCGCCCTACCGGCTTACCCTTTGGTGGAATGTTTGAGTAAACTATGTATGATTTTGAATTAAATACAAGGTTAATGTTTTTTTTCGACTTTCTTCTTAATAAATTGATTTTTTAAATTCTCTGAACAACTTTTTTTCAAAAATATTTGAACTTT
>JANTEX010258697.1:0-12161 GCA_024741295.1 Macrocera vittata | reverse complement strand
ACAATTTTTTGTTTTATCTTTATAAAAGATATCTCTGACATTCCGCTGAAGGGGTAAAATGATAGCTAAGTATATTCAATGGAAGGAATATTTAAAAATAATTTATCTGAGTTATTTATCAATGAGTCGCTATCAGAAGCAAGCCTATTGTTTTATCTTCATTGCCGATATCTCCGAGCATCTCGATTAAGGGGGAAAATTATAGATAAGTATATATAATGCAGAAATTATTTAGAACTAACTACTTTATCTGAGTTATTTTTCAACGTATAGCTATAATTTTAATAATTTTTAATGATAAAGGAGTCCTACTTTATGCTACAAAAATAATATTTGGTCATTTAAGACATGATTTTGATGATTTTTATGTGCGATATCTCGGATACGCGAAAAAAATATACATACAATGGAGGCATTGCTTAGAAAGTTATTATTACTTTATCTGAGTTTTTTTTTAACGTATCGTTATAATTTTAACAAATTTGAATAGTAAAGGAGTCCTATTTTCTGCTACAAAAAGAGTATTTAGTCATTCATAGCAAGATTATTGTTTGATATCTCGGATAAGGTAAAACATGTTAGATAAGTATGCACAGTGGAGACAATAATTACAAATCTCTTATCTGAGTAATTTTTTAACGTATAGCTATAATTTATAATTATTTTGAACAGTTCCAACTTCTGCTACACAAAAAATATTTGGAAATTTTGATGAAGATTATTACTTCATCACGCTTACCGGGAAAAATTATAGATAAGTTTATGCAAAATATGCATTTCCATCGCTAAAATTACATTTGATTTATGTTGTATTATTTTACGTGACTATTTAAAATCAATTGCATATAGAAATATTACATGCATTTAAACAAAAAAACTTCGATCAATATTACACATAGGTACTAAGGTAGCATATTATATATACAATATAATTTTCATACTATATATATATCTGCACTGTTGAACAATTTCCATCGTTCCTTGTATTATGATTTATCAATAAAATTTAGGACGATTTTCTCAAGGAAAATTGAGCATAGCAACATATACCGTTGCCACTCAAACAAAATAAAATTCACTGTAGGCGGTGGGCCAAAGAAAACCGAAAATATTTCCTTGCAAATACTCTCTAAGTGAAAGTCAAAAAAACTATATTTTGAATTCATTGGCCCAAAAAAGATTACGATATGTTTCACAACGATTTCCAACGCATCATGGACACTTTGAGTCCTGACGAGAAAACCGCTATCCCAATAGCAAATCTCGACAACAAACGGTTAATGGACGAAATTGAGCGGCTCACTTATCGCAAGGAACGTCAAACATTTGCGCAAAATCAAATTCGAACCAAAGTCGACAATTTAAAGGAGAGTTTTGTCGATGCGGAACATGATATCGTACAAAACTTGGTAAAATACACTAAATTTAGCTAGTATACTGTCGATATTTGGAATATATTTCCGTTATTTTTTTTTGCTTAGAAACTAATCGATGCCCATCGAAATCAACTGGCAGACGAATGTCTTATGTACAACATTGCACAGAATACTGTGTCAAGTGTTCGAAAGAAAATTGTCAATATTCAGCAAAGAAGTGATTCGTTTGAGGAATATCATGAATCGACTAAAGGTATATATATAAAAATATTTAGCGCATGCAATAAAATGATTAAAGACTCACCGATAGTTTATAAGGCGTCGTCGAACTGGCTTGATTAAATTTTATTTTCACTTGTTGTCGATGCTCCATCTTGTAAATTTTGCAAGAAAAATTATCCAATTGTTGCTGATTTGAATCTAATATGGCGCATGCATTAGGATAGTGAAGAATAGTATTAGTATAGATGTTAGTTGTTGTAATGAAAAAAGTTATTTTGAACTGAGAAGATTTATGATTAGGTATTTACAAATGTCGACAAAATGTATACTATTGTCGGTTAAAAGCGTATGTCGATATTATAAATTATTATTGTTACAAAACAGAGGAAACAATGTCGACAATGATAAGTTACATTTACATCAGAAATTTTTGTAATATTGTCGATATTTCTGAATGTCGACCGAACTGAATGTTTTAATCTATAAAGATTTTTGAATAGAACAATCTGATGTCGATATTTACAAATGTCGACAAAATATTTACTCATATTGTCTGTTAATCGCGTATGTCGATACTGAAGCCGATACCGATGACTACTGTTGTTAAATAATTTGGAGGCAACAATGTCGACAACGATAAGTTACATTTTTGTGCCGACATTTAGTAGAATTGTTTTTTTTTGTAATATTGTCAATACTTCTACATTTTAGACTAACTAATTATTTTGAACTTAAATATAAAAGCAATTTGATGTCGATATTATCAAATTTCGACAAAATGTTCACATTTATTGTTTTATAACGAATGCCAATACTGAAGTCTATATTGCTTATTATTATAAATAAATAAAGTTTAATTTCTGTCGACATTTAGTAAAATCGGATGTAAATTTTATAGAATTGTCGATATTTCTTAAAAGCGAATTAGTCGATATTCACTCGCCATTAATATTGTTAAATACTACAAAGGCAACATGTCGACAATAGCAACGTTAAATTTTAGTGTCGACATTTAGCAAAATTGGAAGTAGATTTTGATTGTAAACGAAAAAATAAACGCTTTTCAGATGAAATTAACAGGAAAAATTCCACCATAAAATCGATGTCAAACAATGTAAAATGGCTCACCGATGTCCTACACGAATGGCTCAGTGCTATGAAAATGGGCGGCGAAACAAACGATTTGATTCAGAAATTTTGCAAAGAAGATGAGTTTAAGGCTAATGTATGCGATGACTCGCATATAGCTTTACGTTCCGATTCAATGTCCGATTTTCATTTGTAGAACTTCGAGTGCAAACGTCGTTTGGCCCATTTGAATATAACGAAAAAACGAAAACAATTGGAAAATTCGTACAGCGAACAAGTGGCACTGGAAAACATCATTCAACGAACAGCCCAGCATTATCGCGAAGCACACGCGGAACGCAAGCATTTGGTTAGCAACTGGAAAGAAGCCGTAACGGCTATGAACTCAAGAAATAACGAAATAAAACTGTTGACTGAGGTATATGATCGTCGTTGGTAAAGAAAATACTAACAAAACATAATTTGAGTCTCGACTGTACTTTGTATGTTCTTTAAATTCGATTATTTCAGACAATCGACCGTGCCAACGAAATAACCGACATGCAAAATCGTGAACTTAAAGAACAACATGATTTCTTCAATCAACAACTGCAGAATAACAAAGAGACGGAGAAAAGTATCGCTGAACTCAACGACCGATTTTCACAGCAGAAAAATCGGCTGACACATTTGAACGAAATGATTGTATTGAATACGAACGAATTTATAACGCTCCGGAAAACAATTGAAAATGTATCGGTACGTCTGCAACAGCAACGGCAGAAAAATCGCCAAACGGAAAAGGCTCTGCGCGAAAAAGAGACGAACGCAGAAAAACTGCGATCGACGCTAACAAATTCCACCAAGAAGTATGAACGGTTCAAAGAGAAAATGCCAACGATTCAAGATCGTATGAATCAGATGCAACAAATGGTGCAGGACGAAGAGATGAATGTCAATGAAATTGCGGCAAATACTAGTCGGTTGGGTGGAGTGATGTATCGGTCAGAGCAAATACTGTTGAATTGGAAAAATGAGTGTACCGTGCAGAAGGTAAGTTGTCTAACTACTGCCGCAATTTTCGAAGGAAAACAAAATACGATTTCTTGAAAGCGAAATTTGGTCATTTGCGATCGCTTTCTGATCACTTTTGAATCGCTTTCGGTCTTATTTTTTGCTTTGTTAACAGCAAGATTTCGGTAGTTTTTTATCGCTTTCTGGTCATTTTTTTATCGCTTTCGATCAGTTCCACGTTATTTGTGATATAATTAGGTCACTTGAGACCAATTTCAGGTCAGTTCCGGAAAAGAATATAATTCGGTCACTTTTGGCAGTATTAGTTCGCTTGAGGCCAATTTTAGGTCAGTTCCGGTAAAATTTGGGTCACCCGATGGATATTGTGTAATTTCCTGAAAACTTTGGTCAATAACACCAATGTTTCGGTCGCTTTCTGGTCACTTTTGTATCGCTTCCGTTATATATAATTCGGTCACCTAACGAAGTATAAGATCACTTGAGACCAATTTTAGGTAAATTCCGGAAAAGGGTATAATTCGGTCACTTTTGGCAGTATTAGTTCACTTGAGGCGAATTTTAGGTCAATTCCGGTAAAATTTGAGTCTTCCGGTGAATGTTATGTAATTTCCTAAGAAAATCGGTCAATAACAGCAAAGTTTCGGTCGCTTTCTACTCACTTTTGTATCGCTTCTTCAATTTAAGGAAGAATATTAACTTTATTAATCAGTATTTACTAATTTTGTGTTACGTTACCTCCAGGCCATTTGCAGCATAATTCGGTAACTTGCGGAAGTATTAGGTCACTTCAGGCAAATTTTAGATTAGTGCCGGTGAACATTAGTTCACTTCCGGCAAGCTCCTGTCGATAACGAAAAATGTTAGGTTATTTGCGATGGCTTACTGTTCTCTTTTGTATCACTTTCGGTTAATTTAAGTTAATTTGGGTTACCTTCACGTTATTTGCGGTATAATTCGGTCACTTGTTGAAGTATAAGATCACTTGAGACCAATTTCAGGTCTGTTCCAGAAAAGGATATAATTCGCTCAATTTTGGAAATATTAGTTCACTTGAGACACATTTCAGGTCAGTTCCGGTGAAATTTGAGTCTTCCGGTCAATGTTGTGTAATTTCCTGAATATTTCGGTCAATAACAGCAAATTTTCGGTCGCTTTCTGGTCACTTTTATATTACTTTCCTTCAATTCATAATTCGGTCACTTGACGAACTATAAGATCACTTGAGACCAGTTTCAGGTCAGTTCCAGAGAAGGATATAATTCGGTCACTTTTGGCAGTATTAGTTTACTTGTGACAAATTTTAGGTCAGTTCCGGTGAAATTTGAGTCTTACGGTCAATGTTGTGTAATTTCCTGAAAACTTCGGTCAATAACAGCAAACTTTCGGTCGCTTTCTGGTCACTTTTGTACCGCTTTTGGGTCAATTTAAGGAATATCATTTACTTTACTGATCAGTGTTTACCATTTGCGGCATAATTCGGTAAATCGAGAAAGTATTAGGTCACTTCAGGCTAATTTTAGGTTAGTGCCGGTAAACATTAGGTCACTTCCGGCGAATTTCGCAAGTTTTCGGTCATTTTCTGGTCTTTTATGGGTTACTTTCGGTAAATTTTGGGTTACTTCCGGCAATTTTAATCACTTTCAGCAAACTTCGGCCAATGACAACGAATTTGCAATCACTTTCTGGTCACATTGCATCGATTTCGGTTACTGTAAAGAAGATCATTTACTATATTGCCCTTAACTTATTAACATTATGTCATTTGCGGTATAATCCGGTCGCTTTCGGTAGTATGACGACGCTTGAGACACACCGAAATTGACAGAAAATGTTGTGTCTTTTTATGAAAACTTCGGTCAACATACCAGAAATTTTCTATCACTTTCTGGTGTGTCATTTCCTGAAAACTTCGGTCAATACGAGCAAATTTTCGGTCGCTTTGTGCTCACTTTTGTTTTACTTCCAGGCACTAGAGGAACTATATAAGGTCACTTGAGATCAATTTCAGGTCAGTTTCGGTAAATGTTGTGTCACTGCCGGCAAAATTTTGTCAATCACCAGCGAATTTTCGGTTATTGGAGATCGCTTGCTAGTCACTTTTGTATCGCTTTCGGTCAATTTAAGAATCATCATTTACAATATTGGCCAATATTTGTGTATATTTCAGACCCTTGTGGGAGTTCTAGGTCACTTGAGGCAAATTTCAGTTTCGGCAAATTTTGGGTGACTTTCGGCAAATTTCAGTCAATAACAATGAATTAACAATGTCATTTATGATCGGTTTCTGGTCACTTTTGTATCGCTTTCGATTTTAAGGAGAATCATTTACTACATCGAACAGTATTTAATGTTTTTAACCGTATAATTTGGTCACTTGCGGCAGTATGAGGCTGATTTAGACACATTTTAGGTTAGTTCCGGTAATTTTTGGGACATTTCTGAAAAAGTTCGGTCAATAACAGCAAATTTTCAGTCGCTTTCTGGTCATTTTTGTGTCGCTTTCGGTCAATTTAAGGGAGATCATTTACTATATTGGCTATTATTTACTAACTTATTTGTTAGGATCACTCTAGGTCTTTTGTAGCATAATTTGGGCACTTAGGTCAGTTTTAGATCACTTAAAACATAGTTTAGGATAGTTTCAGTAAATTTTGGGTTACTTCCGGCAATTTTGGGTCACTTTCGGCAATTTTGGGTCACTTTCGGCAATTTTGGGTCACTTCCAGCTAAATTTGATCAATGACAGCGAATTTTCGGTTATTATCAATCGTTTTTTGGTCACTTTTGCATCGCTTTCGGTCACTTAAAAGAAGATCATTTACTATATTGCCCCGTATATACTATTGGATTGGGTTGTATTAACTTTAGGTCATTTGCGGTATAATCCTGTCGCTTTCGGCAGTGTAAGGACACTTGAGACACATTTAAGGTCAGTTTCGGTAAATATTGAGTTATTTCCAGAAAACTGCGGTCAATGACAGCATAATTTCGGTCGCTTTCTGGTCCCTTTTGTATTTCTTTTTTTTGGTCAATTCATTATTTGGTCATTTGTTGAAGTATAAGGTTATTTGAGGACGATTTAAGCTCAGTGTTGTGTGCCGGCAAACTTCTGTCAATACCAACGAATTTTCGGTAATTTGAGATCGCTTTCTAGTCACTTTCGTACCGTTTTCGATCAGTTTAAGAACGATTCTTTAGTTTAACTCTCATTGCGATATTTTTCGGTCACTTGCGGCAGTGCTGGGTTACTTGAGGCAAATTTTAAGTCAATTTCGGTAGATTTTAGGTCACTTTCGGCAACCTTCGGTCAATAACAAAAAATATTTTGCTATTTTAACCAGAACTCACTATTTTTGCGTTGAGGTTAACCCTAGATAATTTGCAGCATGTTTAGGTCACTTGTGGAAGTATAAGGTTCAGGTCAGTTCCGGTAAATGTTGTACCAGTTTTGGCTCGGTTCCATTAAGTTTTGGGTCAATTCCAACAACCTTCGGTCAATAACAGCAAATTTTCGTTCATTTCCGATCGCTTTCTGGTCACTTTTGTTTCTTTTTAGGTCGTTTTGAAGAAGATCATTAACTAAATTTTCCATTAATTTTGTGTTAGGTTAACTCCAGATCATTTTCGGCATAATTCGGTCACTTTCGGAAGTATAAGATCACTTGAGACACATTTTAGGTCAGTTCTGGTAAATTTTGGGCCATTGCCGTAAATCTTTGGTTAATAACAGAACATTTTCGGTCGCTTTTTGGTCATTTTTGTATTGCTTTTGGTCAATCTTTGGGCAGTATTTTCTAATTTTTGTGTTGGGATTAAGTTCAGGTTATTTGCGGCCTAATTCGATCACCGTCGTATGTAGTAGATCACTTCAGGCAAATATTTGAGTCAGTTTCGGTACATTATGGGTCACTTCCGACAAACTTCGGTCAATAACGGCAAATTTTCGGTCATTTCCGATCACTTTCTATTCTCTTTTCATATGCTGGCGGTCAATTTAATTCTGTTGCATTCACTATTCCTGAATTATTATTTTCGGTATGTCCTTTAATTTGTTACCTTTTATTTCCGAATGCACATCCACAATATTTTTCCAATTCCAGGTAGAAGTCGATGGCATCCGTATGGAAATCGTAACGCTGAAAAATGCTAAAGTTGCCGAAGAGAAAGAGCTCGTCCAACAAACAAATGCTTCCTATAAAATTGTAAGTACATAGCTGACAAAATCCACTTTCATCAAAAACCCCCAACAAAAAAAAAAACCTTTCAAACTTGACAGGACTTCAATATTGTCGACCTAAAATCGCGGCTAGCCATCACCCGCGGATCAAACACCGATATTGTTAGTGCGAATCGTGGCCAAATCGTTTTGCTGGAAAACATACTGGACGACACCAAACGCAAACAGCAACTAATCCGTCAGCAAATCACACGAATCGAATTCAATATGCGTACCGTTAACGCATCCTATGGCCAATCGGTTGAACTGCTCACCGCACTGGAAAACAAACTGAAAGAACAGCAACTATGCTGTGACGGTGGCAAAACGAAATTGACTCAGTACACGTTACACTATCAGGAACTACTGGTGGAGCATAGTATGGTGAAAATGCGTACCGATCAAATTCAACAGATGCTACGGCGACAAAAGAACAAATCGTACAATATGCAAAGGCATATGGTTGACATTGAACTGGAGGTCAACGAACGGTTGTTACAGATCGATGTGCAAAAGAAACAATTGCTGATGCAACGGAAATTGTTGCTGGAAGAAATTGGCCAATTGCATGCGGACATCGGCGAACGATCGATACGGATTGAGGCGTTAATTTGTCGATTTCAGAATGCCGTTGAAAATTTGGGCAAAAATGAGGATGGCACAGTGATAACGGCAACGCAGATAAAAATCGAAACGGCTCAGGAGAAACAAGTGTTGCTGGTGACGGGCAATGAGCTCAACGAAAAGGTTGTGCTGGCCGAAAAGGACATTAAGTCGGTGGAGAAAATGTTGGTGGTGTTGAACGGAGCGAATGGACTGTACAAGAAAACGATAAACTATTTGGATGGTGAAAGTGAGTGTTATATATGTTGTGCTTGTAACGGTATTATAACGGAACTGCCTTTTGCTTTCAAACGCTGTCTATTGTTGATCCATCGTATCTATATCGTATGCAGGTAAAGAATCTGAGGTGTTAAGTGATTTACAGCTGCAACACTCGACACTGCACTCACAGTTAAAAAACGAAAAGGCTATGCTGGCCTATGAAATGAAAACCGTTAACGAACTGGAAAATCAATTGGACGAAATCGATTTGAGCTACGACATATTGTCAAAATTAAAGTAAAAATTGTTTCGCTGTATTGATCGTTTAAAAACGAAAAATGAAATACGTTCTCTTTGCAGATACGAGAAAAATGATAATTTGATCAAAGTGCACAAGGAAATTCTCGAACAGAAGTGTAAAAGGGAACGAGCCCAAACCGAATTGAAGCGCTCGAAAAAATCGATAAAACCTTTTGCGGACAGAGATTTCATCTGTGCATTTGCTGTAAGTTGTAGAATAAATGGGGCAAAATAGGCATCGGACATCGGTCTGTCTTCTTTGCTTGGTTTCGGTGGTTTGTGGTGTGTTACGTACGACATGCTTTTAAGTGTCGTGTGACAAATTTTCTACAAAAACTGAGCTGTTTTTGCTAACTAAGACATTCAAAATAAACTGATATGCCACGACAATTGAAAAGAATGTCGTAGTTGAAGAATGTCAACTTAAAATTCAATTTTGAAGAAATTTGAATTAAAAAATGGTGATTTCTAGTAGATTAGCAGAACTTACAATTTCAGGACATTCCAATTTTGAACGAACTCCAGCCAGAAATCCAAAGATTAGTAACAATTCCAAAGGCATAAAGAAATTAGAAAGAATTCCAAATGTATTCTAGAGAATTTTTAAATGAATTTCAAGAAATTTTTCTTCTGTATTCGGTCAATCTGAAAAAGATGAGACATAGAACGGATAAACGTTAATAAATATCATATGACTGCTGATAAGATAGTCTTAAACTTCACTGTAACATAATGTTCGTGAGAAGACGTTGATTTTAATAGCTAAATTAATAATAAAAAAAAAATTGTTCAGACGTCTAAGATTAGACATCTTTTGGTGGTCGAAAAATTGCATTACAATTACGTTCATAACTGTTTAAGGCTGGTCGATAACTAAGAGTTATCGATAATTATCGATGCCAAAAAATTATCGATAACTACGTTTTAATCGATAACTTACAAAATTGTCGATAATTATTGATAATTGTCAAAAAGTATTGATAATTATCAATAAGTATTGATGATTGTAGACAAGTATCGATAATTGTATTGGTAAATATCGATATTTATCGATATCATACGTCTAAGCTTGGACATACTTTGTTTGTCGAAAAATTGCATTACAATTACGTTAAGTTTGGTCGGTTACTAAGAGTTATTGATCATCGATGTCAAAAAATTATCTATCAATACGTTTTAATCGATAACATACAAAATTATCGATAAGTATCGATAATTGTCGATAAGTATTGATTATTGTCGATAAGTATTGATAAACATCAATATTTATCGATATCAGACGTTTAAGCTTAGACATCATTTGGTGGTCGAAAAATGGCTTTACAATTACGTTCATAACCGTTTAAGGCTGGTCGATAACTAAGAGTTATCGATAATTATTGATATCAAAAAAATTATAGATTAATTCGATAACTAACAAAATTGTCGATAAGTATTGATAATTGTCGATAAGTATTGATAATTGTCAATAAGTATTGATAATTATCATTAAGTATTGGTAATTGTCGACAAGTATCGATAATTGTATTGGTAATTTATCGATATCATACGTCTAAGCTTGGACATATTTTGTTGGTCGAAAAATTGCATTACAGTTACGTTAGGTTTGGTCGATTACTAAGAGTTATTGATAATTATCGATGTCAAAAAATATCGATAAATATCTTTTTATCGATAAACTTATAAAACTGTCGATAAGTATTGATAATTTTCGATAAGTATTCATAATTGTCGATAAGTATTGATCAATTTCGATAAGTACTGTAAATATCGGTATTTACCGATATCATACGTGTAGCTTGGACATCTTTTGGTGGTCGATAAATAGCTTTTTATCGATAACTTATAAAATTACCGATAAGAAATGATAATTTTCGATAAGCATTGATAATTGTTGATAAGTATTGATTATTGCCGATAAGTATTGGTAAACATCGATATTTATCGATATCATACGTCTAAGCTTGGACATCTTTTGGTAGTCGAAAAGTTGCATTACAACTACGTTTGTCGATAACTAATAAAATATATAAATAGTATTGATATATCAATACTCATCGTCAATTATCAATACTTATAGATAACTCGGTAAGTCATTGATAAAAACTTATTTATCGATAACTCTTAGTTAACGATAATTATCGGTTATTTATATATATTATTAGTTATCGACAAAAGTAATTGTAATGCAAATTTTTCGACCACTAAAAGATGTCAAAGCTTAGACATATGATATCGATAAATATCGATATTTACTAATACAACTATCAATACTTATCAACAATTTTCAATACTTATTGATAATTGTCGATAAGTATTGATAATTGTATTGATAAATATAGATATTCGTCTAAGCTTGGACATCATTTGGTGGTCGAAAAATGGCTTTAAAATTACGTTCATAACCGTTTAAAGCTGGTCGACAACTAAGAGTTATCGATAGTTATTGATGCCAAAAAAATATCGATAAATACGTTTTTATCGATAGCTTACAAAATTATCGATAAGTATTGATAATTGCCGATTCACTTTATTGTTTCTCGTAAAATAAAGAGAAAGAATAATCAAAGAATAGCTTAAGAATTTTAAAAATGTGTTATGGTAATAGACATTTAAAAGTTTCTATCATTCCTGTGATCCATTTGATCTCGTTAAAAAAAAACCAAACAGCAAAGGTTTTCTGAGCAATTTAACAACAATTAACTGTGAATATTATTGAATAATTTCAACATATCAAAAAATAGTATTTTCTCGAAAGGGAAAAGAATTATTAAAGAACTGTTGAAGAATTGATAAAGAATTTGAAATTAATCCTAATAAAAGTATTCCAGACATTTCAATTGAAATTCCGAAAATGTGTCTTGTTTTCACCGATCACATTATTGTTCTCTTAAATTAAAGGAAAAGAATTATCGAAGAATTGTTAAAGAACTCTGCAGAATAATGCTCAAGAGATTGCAAAAGTTTTCAGAGAGCACAACTTTCTTAAGTAGTACATAAAATTCAAGAAGTTCGGCAAATTGTTCAAAACATATTCTATCAATTCAAATTAAAAATATTTCTGAAGAGTTTTTAAAGAATTCAATAATTATCTAATCATTTTTCGGAATGTTCAAGAA
>JANTEX010258586.1:0-12163 GCA_024741295.1 Macrocera vittata | reverse complement strand
TTTTAAAGTGCTCCCCACTCTATTCTGACTCAACCTTTAAAAAATGTTCTTCAAGATTTTTTTTTAACGAAAAAACAAAACAAACGGTAATCAACAAAATCGGATAAAAATTAAAAAAGTTATGCACTATTTGAACTTTTTTTCTTTCATAAAAGTTTGTTTTAAATTCGATCAAAACAAGAAAATACGTAAAATTAAGATTTGCAAGGGTTTAAAAAAAATTGCATATCTTTTTTTAATTCTCATCCGATTTTAAAGGTTATTTTTTTTCTATTTGCAAAGTTAATTGATGACGCTTAAATATTTATTTAAAAATTGGACATTAGGGTTGCCCACAAGAATTTTATTTTTGTTTAAATTAAAAATGTATGCTTCAGTAGCCAAGCGTCATAAAGATCATTTTTTAATGGTTGAACTTTCAAAAGTTTTGGATTCTTGAGGCACTTTATTAAAATCGTATACATTTAACTATATAATCAAACGCCTTTCAAATATTTAAAAAAAAATAATAATGTAGCATTCATCAATTTAACAATTCATCATAAAAGAACATTTTGCACATCCATTGTTAAAATGACAGTTTTTTTTTTTAAATGTCAAAGCAAGAAGCAATACATAAACTTAAATATATAATGCAGTTTATGTAAATAATTTCTTTCATCCAGTTTGCAAAAACCGAGAATATAGCCGTGGAGCAATTAGACAATTTTTTATAAGATATTACCAAAATCTATTTTAGAGATAATTTTAAATTGTATAGTTTCTAACCTGTTAAATTGTTTTGGATTTTCGGATTTGGAATTTCTAATTTAAAAATCTTAGCTCTGACAAAATGCGTTTAAAATTCGACTTACAATTAGATAGACGTACGAGTATGAAGTTTTTGGTGTAAAAAGTATACATTATTAATTATGTATATAGGTATATGTATGTACTTTTATCAAACTACATAAATATAACGTGTGTAAGTGTAATAATTTTTTTTCTATTTGCAATTTTAAAACTATGTTTTTTTTTTTTTCTAAAAATAAAATTATAATATAAAATATAAAATTAAACTTCCGGTTTTATGGTTCAGTTAGTTTTACTTTCTGTATATGGTCTGCTAACCACTTTGCGTTTGCGCACGATGTTAGTTATGCATACATGTATATATATAGTGTTATTGTTCATAAGACATATAATATGTGTATATGCAATGATTTATAATAAAAGTTGAAAGAATTTTATGTACATTAAGTATATAAACATAATAATGTACGTTGTACCGTCTTTGATTTGAAATGCAACAGCAGCCTTAAACTTATCTTCAGTCCGCGATATATATGGCATATTAGAGCATTAATACACATATGGGTATATACACGATACCCACACATACAATATATCTAATATGGTAAATCCACCTTTTTTCTGTGGTTTGTCTATTTTTTTTTATTTATGTATCAGATTTAATACACATATTTTGTATACTAACACTTTGATGACTATAAACTTTAATCGAGCACGTATTAAATTAGTTTTTATTTCTAATTTGTTATGTAATATAATATAGATTAGATAGGATGTCGCCGCCATCTGGTGGGAAAATAAAAATGCAAGACTTTTAAACTAGCTATATTGTAAAATTGATGTAACATAATAGTGGATATATCGGCTACTTCAAATTAGGCCTATTTTGTAATTTTGCAAAAATCTTGATTGTGGCACTTTTGTTCTTCGCAGTTATTGTTTCCTTGTTCGTAGATAATAATATTGAAAATACTGTCTGGTTTGTTATATATTTATTTGCAAGGAATTTCTGTTTTCTTATTGCGTGAAAGTTGTATAGTTAAGGTTTTTGCAACATATGACCTAACAGAATTGTGTGTATTCTATTAAACTAAATGATTTCTGTTAAAAACTAAATAATTTTATTTAATGACGAACAGAAATTAATTCTAACACAATTTTTTATATGTTCGGATCAACATCGTGAAATTCTAATTCTTCGTGCCTTTTTTTAAATGTATAGTTCCTTGGGAATTAATGTGTTTGAAAAAAAAAAATACCAATTGTATTTCCTCTATAATCATTTTGTCTCTCCTCTTTATTCTTACAGTATAAAAATAGAACTCAAGAACTTTTTATTCGAAAAATATAAATAGACTTTAAAAATAAAGGAATTAAATAAACATACAAATATTTTTCTATATGTGTGTATCGAGAAAAAAACGGAATCAATAACCTCTTTTGATTGTAATTTTATTCAAATATTTAACTTATAATTAGCTTTAAGATGAAAACGTTTTACATACAAATTCTGCTAAATATACATATGTTATACGAGTATTCTATAAACTATTCGTCCAAATTGAATTTATGCTAATCAATCCATTTATTACAAATCCACCTACAGATTTATCTGTACATATATATATATATATGATTTTATAGTTAAGAGAAAATAAAATCATCCACCTATAACAAAATACCAAACCATGAGGTTTTTTTTTTGTATTTGTATGTACTTACTCAACAATACCTAGAAACTTCTTCTCATATATTTCATTTATCTGTTTATAATTGCGAATATATAAAAATGTCCTTGACATTGTCAAATATTACGCAGTGCAAAAATAGTACAATAAATTATATATATATATAGTCTAATGATGATGATACACTCAACGTATACTCGTATTTATACAACATTTTATAGTATAATATAAAAGTCAATGCCCATTTCGATGTGAATCTCGCGAGTATAGTAAAAATGACGATACGCGTGCGCGAACAGAAAAGATTATCAACCTTTATGTTGTATATATGGACTTAACATATTATTTATGTCTATATAAGTTGAAGGTATACGAGTATAATAAGTATATATAGTTTTGTTGTTAGTCATGGATGGCAAAATTGCGGTGCGCAATCGACTTGAGCCGATTCTTATTGCCGGCATCATAACCACATGTTTTTGGTATACTTACCTTATTCTGATTCATATATGTCTTTCGTCCATGTATAAAAAGTTGTAACTCGAAACTCGTTAATTTTTTTTGTTATGCAAATTAGTGACGTTAACTATGTGTGAACTAAATTTATTATAAATAGGGTGCAATATGCCTCAAGCTCGATTTTTTTTTAAAAGTTGTAATTGGTAAAATTTTGGCAATGATTTAGTACTCGTCGAGTACCATCTAGATAATGTAGTGCTCTCTCTCTCTCTCTCTCTCTCTCTCTCTCTCTCTCTCTCTCTCTCTCGCTCTCTTTTTAGGAAAAATACAGTTTTTAAAAATGACCGTCGGACAAAATTCTTCAAACGTGCTGAAATATTGCTACTTTCATTATTGGCGAGATATTAGGGTAAGACCCTATAAAACGACCATCACCACAGTCGGGTAAAATTATTCAATACTACTGAATATTTGCTAGGATTAAGTACTCATTAAATTGCTTTAAATACTCCTCTAGTCCATCCATTAATTCCTTTTTAAATTTTTGACTTGCGCTGAAATTTGGCTAGAATTGAGTACTTATACTACTTTACCGCTTCTGAGATATTAGATATTAAAATGCTATAAAATAATCAAAAATTAAAATAATAAAATTGACTCGTAATCATCAAAAGCAATGCTACCCAAGCTTTCCATTCACTCTTCGACCAGATAGTTTTGCTCCTTTTTCGATATGTTAACGTCTCGTAACTCTTCCGCATATAAATGAGAATCTTATCGTCGGCCACTTATTCCGGATCGCCATCATCGTCCAGATGATCACATGTATTATCTGTTAATAAATACAATCTTATCGGCGACATATACTAATACGAAACATTCGACCGAACAAAATAATTACTCAGAAAATCAGAAATTCCAGCCAAACGTAATCGGAGTCAATGTCAGTCTCAAAGTCAAGCATATCGAGCGGATTAAATGTTGACTCAATCGTTCCAATTTGTATCGTGGTCAACGATGCTTTGGATCGTTTTCGCTTCGCAATACGTAATCATGTTCTGATTGGCTGCTGCTGCTGCTGCAGCTGTCCAATAGGTCTCTTGAAATTTAAAGTAGACAGTCGGTCGTATACTTTAGTGTACCATTATCGTTATTTACGTGATGTGATGGCGGCTGTGAATCATATGTCAGACAAAGTCACATTGTGATCATCGTACGAATGCATTTTATCGTCGTCGCACAATTGATATTCTTCGTCTTCATCGTTGGATTTCAGTTCGTCGCGGCTGAGCTCCGCAACTTCGGGCGTTTGTTTTTAACTGTAATATCTGAGGAGGATACTTTCGATTTTTCCGTGACCAATCGATTCGGATCGGCGTCGTTTGCATCCGCATTAATTGAAATGGTTTCATTGGTGCCGTCGACAAACATTATCGAAAACAATTTGACGACGATGAAATGTTGCTCGTACCGCTTTTTGGTAATTCACCTATATACTACGTTCACTCAGAGCAAACGGATGAGTTCATCCGCTAGCGGCTGAATTTTGTGCACGGGGCACATATCAGCAACTGTCAGAATGATTTCGGAAAAGCTGAATTACAAAAGTTTGATGACCAATGGATAGCGAAATCATATCAAAGTTATCCAAGATTTGATATTCTTACCAATTTTTCAGTAGAAACATGGAAAACAAAATGCTATGCAATGCTATTAAACATAGACGTCGTGCTACTGATTGGATTGCAAATAAGCCATAATTCGTTCGGTGATGTGTAAGATGTAGAGGATCGCGAGTACGTAAGGATCAGGAAGTGACATTAAGGTCAATCATATTAAGAATGTTCACCGAATCAGTGAAAGCCATTAACAATTTCGAAGTGTGGTCATCAATGCGGGACTGGCCGAAGGATATACGTGTCCCTGCTCGAATTAAGTCGCCAAAGTGCATAAAGTAAAAAAAAAATCCGGCAAAGAATTGATTTGTGCTCTATGAACTACGTAACTTGGATTCCATACAATGGATGCATATTCCAGGATCGATCAAATTAATGTACGACAAATACTCTTTAAAGTATAAGGGTCCCTAAAATCAGCGCAGGTCCTTCTCATGAATCCAAGCATAGTATAAGTGAGTCTCTGATACAGTAACAATATGATTATTAAAACATCTATTTTCTATTAGGAAGTTAGCCTAAGTCTCGAATCTAGATAACTCTTTTCAGACATTGTCCAAGCGAGGGAATCCAAGTCTCGGTGTAAAATTATCAAATCGTGAACCGTAGACTTTGCGTGGATTTTTTTTAAAAATCGAACATGAGACACCGTGAATAATTCATGAGACCAACGTCAACCATTCTCCCAGACCTAATCGCATCTTCCGCTAACGTACGACGTACGAAGTGTTCCTATACAGGCTGAAAAAATGCAATTAAGTAAGGAAAGGTTAAATATAACAATGGAAAAGTCAATTAGAAGTTAAACCCTGATCGCAAGTTAACTGAACTAAGCCGATATGAATGTTCTCTTATATTCTATTTGGAGTAGTGGAAGGTATAGAGAAAGTATGTGTACGAGTCGGATGAATTTCTTCAAAAATTAGGAGTTTTACGTTTAAGTTTGACAAAGGCAAACAGTTTTTCCAGTTCTCTTTCAAAGTCCGTTTCTGTACAACTTAACTCCATCGATTGCTGAGAATTTTTTTTTTCCTATATTCGAGAACCACCACATAATCAGCTGGGTATTTTGCGCGGACATATATAGCATATTTCTTCGTCTTTACATTCTTATTTCTATTTTTTGAGAGTCGGTAAACTATGGAAGATGATGACAATTTCTATTTCGCAGGAATGGGACATTATGTGGCACGTCATTAAAATTTACGAACCATAGTTTGAATATCGCTTGAAACCTGTGTTAGTAAATTAGAGTCTGATAGATTACGAAGGTGTTCCGAAAAACCCATAAAGTTCGCACGTTTGAAGTCCGGTTCTTGCGGCAAACCCGATTTATCTATTAAATTGCCAATCACACTTAAATCAATAAAAATCTCAATAGGTGGATGAACCGGATCAATGGGAACATTTCTATTCAACAACCACGACATCATCGTTTTTGCTGTAAAATTCCAAATCCAGTAACACTCGACAGCTATCAGAAACGCTGTTTAGTTGGAACATACCCTCAAGGATATTCTCAGCGTAACCCGTCATTAATGGGTAAACGAACTGATGGATGATCATCACTTGATATTCAGCCTACCTTTGTCAGATTGAAAGCATCAAGAATTAAAATTATATCGTTCGTGTTATTGTTAACATACGGCAGCTCTTGATCCTGAAGGAATGACAAGAGATGGCGTAACGATCGGTTAAAGCAATTTAGTTCATCGTCGATCTGATCAAGAGATGATAATGTTTCTCTGTTTAACTCATTAGCAGCTTGTTGTCGTTTAATGGCATAACAATGGTTTTTATTTCGGTGTACCAGTCACCCGCTGAAAAAAGGATGAGTTATCGGGTGATCAGCGGATTATTATTTGCTGACTTTTTCGTCATTGGCAAGACTATTGTCCAACGAATCGTACAGTTTTACGATGGCTTCATTGGTTTTCGGTTTTCACACGACCCAATAGTTGGACTTCTACTTTGCCGATCGTCACAACAACGATTATGAGATGCGCCGAATCGGTCATCAGGCAACGATCGATCAGTTCAACTTGTCTGCAACGCAACGGTGCGATAATCAAATGTTTCGTCGTCTCATTGAGAGAGACAGTGACGATGTTCGGTTGTATCAGTTGAATGTTGTACACGTCGCTGCTTGTAAGAATTCAAGGGAGGGAGGGGTGGATTTGTTTATTTTTTTGGTTTCTTTTTAGGTTTCTTTTTTAGTTTAACCTGAGCGATCGGTATACATTTCGGGCGGTTTTTGACCAAATAAATGGAAACCCTTTACTCAGTACTCGTTCATCGTAAAACGACTGCCTTAATTTAAAAATTCTGCTGTACACCCAGCATCGATGTTATCAAATTGTCGCATACCGGTACTCGTGCAGTGGCCACTATTTCCACTTCGGATTCGCGTCGATGCAACACACTCGACTGAACGGCATCAGTGCCAATCTGCAAAAACTGCCAATCCACCAGTAACGAAGAAATGTTCATGAGAATGCAATTTGCATTTTCTGTGGCGACACAAAGGTGAGGTGACGCCAACTTTGAACAAATTGTTGATGCGTGACAGAGCCACTTTGATTTGTTCGAATTATGTTGTTCAAACGCAATACAATGGTGACATCGGTTGCGTCAATCATTTCATTGTCAATCGAAGAGTCATCCATACCAACTCAGTTGATTGTCACGAGACTAGGATTAGGACTTGTCCATGTGAAAATCCATTGACGCCTGATGCACTTAACTGGACCGTTTGACTTTTTTGATCGTTCGGATCGTGTGCCAGCATTAAGGAGCAATAGTTCAATGTATTTAGTTGAAGGCGAACGTCTAAAATCGCAAATCGAGGCTTTGATAATTTTGCGACACAATGATCCGATTGAATTCGACGCTAGCGACTGAATTTTATGCAAGGGGATTCGGTAGAGATCTTTTGAGCAGCATTGTGTAAAGGTTTCCAAGACGAAATAAAGAATTTGCAAGAATCAAGGAAAAAACAAAAAAAACTAAAGGGCTCCATTTTAAAATTAGCATTTAAAACCTTTTTCAAATGTTCACGATTGTCAATAATGTTTGAAAAGAAAATCATATCGTCCACATATAGCATTTGATCGAAATTTATTTTGTAACAAATACCCAAAGCCACCTGTTTAAACCACCCTTTTTTTAAAGCAGAACTGTCTCTTTCTCCTGTTTTAGCCCGTATGATCGCTCTGAAATATTGCAGTCACAACGTCAATTCACGACATCAGGATCAATTTTAGCCGCCAATGCCAACCAAAAACGAGGGAGAATATATTTCATTATCGATACTTTTTGTGTATGAGTATATCCCTCAACGACCGGTCGAGGTTTGTATCGAACCAATTTGGCATTCTCGTTTTAAGCTTTCTTTTGACCACCTCGATTCAGTTGGTCATAAGCAATTTTCCAATATCGAGTCATTAAATTTCATCGGCCTTGAAATACTCAATCGTCTCGTATTTATCGGATTTTCGTCTTGAATTGACGATGCAGATGATTCACCCATTTAATTTTCATTATTTAGTATTTTGATTTTTGTCATTTAAGGAAATTGTTTTCAGCAATTCACCATTATATCATTGTTAGTACTGTCAATATCCTTCATCATCTCCATTCACTTCCTCAGAAAATTTACAAGTTACCGACCCTACACTTTTGTCTTTTTACAATTCGTTAACAGAAATTTCGTTTTCAATAAAAACTACGTCACGACATTTTAACGAATTTTTGCTGAAACAGGTAGAATACATTGGTTGCCTTTGCTGTTGTTGGGTATAGTTTCGAATGAAACAGCAAACATGTAACGATCGTTCAATTTATCGGTTCGGCAACACCGTTCTGTTCTTCAGTATATCGAATCGTTTTCTGATGCTTGATGCCACTAGTACGTGGCAATTTTGGAAATGCCACGTTACAATATTCAGGTTTGTTATCTGAACGAAAAATGTTGATTCTTTTGTTCGTTTCATTATCGATCGTCGATTTGGAACCAGAAAATAGTTCGATCACTTCTGATTTAGCCTTAAAAAGTTACACAAAAGATTTTCGGCTGTAGTCATCAATCAGCGTAAATAAAAATTGGCTCCACCTAACAAAATATTTTTGAAATCGAAGTGGCTCAAATCCAGAACATTTGACGACCTATTGTTGCTACTGTGGCAATCGCCTGATTGCCTTTCTCCGAGAAATGGCTTGCGAACTGCCAAAATCAATAGCATTGACCAAACCTATTTTTACTTCTCCAAATCAGTGAAGTTGCACAGCTGAACGATTTCCTTGCTCAATGCTCGTTATTTGCAATAATTTCTGAACCATATGTCTTTATGCATCGGAGTCAAGATGCCAATCTAACCCATCCCTCTGCGTTAAAAGCGTAACAAAGCACCTTGATGGTAGATGAACTCACGAGGTACAAGATGGTACTTGTTGAGTTCTAAATCGTAACAAAATTTCGGGCCAATTGATGAGTTTTGTCCGGCTGGTGGATGATCGACTTCGACTACCCCTTATTATTTCCAAAACGAGTGAGTACTAAATCATGATCACTCAATTCGATCAGAAAAAAATGTTCGGCTTATGTCATCAACATGGTTCCCATTTTCTTCTTTGTGAACAAATTCAAATTGACAGAAGTCTTTATTATGGTCTAAATGTTTTTAATACACATTGAATATTTATTTCATGTCAAAAATTTAAAAAAAAAATTGTAGGTACTACTTACATACATTTAAAAAAAAATCACAATAAAAATGTATTGAAGGAGCAATAACTCGAAACCATTTAGCATCAATTATTTAAATTCATGTACTTCTACAAGCACCATAGAAGTATGACGTCCATACGCAAATACTATTATAAATATTTTTTGTAAATAATTTTTGATCTAACTATACAATGTTAATAATATGTGTGATGAATTTTAAATTTATGGTTTATTGACCGCACGACATCGCACCATTTACAGTAAAACAGAGTTTATAGAATATACGATACGATAACTTATAAGTAGCTTAAATGTCAGTATATGTGCGAGATAGTCATCTTAACTATTTTAGATTCTTATTAATCGATGTTGTTGTCGTTTTATTTAAATAAATACAAAAATATAGAAAAATTCCAAAACAAAAAAATAAATACATTTTTTACGTTACGATATTTTTTTTCGCTTTTAAAATATTTAAATAAATATTTATATAAACGTTCTATACATTTCTACATATTAAATATGTATTAAAAGAAAATCGAGTCACTTTTTATAGATTTATATATACATCCCGTCTAACAGTTTGTCTTTTGTGTATAGGACGCAAGGTGTTTTGCAACTATTTTTATTATAAAAACGTGAATTAATCGTTATAACACTAACGTCTTTATTCGCTTGTTTTTATTGTATGTTTTGTACATTAATTGTAGAGACAAATTCTCCTTAACATTCTCCCGACCTTGAAACGATTAACCCGTGTTCACCCAACATCATTTATCGAAATCGCACTTTCGATTGTTTGAAGTAACGCTAGACTTGTAATGGCCCTCTTAAATGTACTCGTAACTGTTCTGACAGTGGCTACCTGAACTGGGGGAACCTCAGTTAATGCCGTCGTTGGCACCAATCAAAGTGATCTCGATTTGTTCTTCCATTCCATTCTTTTAGTCTCTGGAGATCGTTGCTTGCACCGACGAAATTGATGGCCTCCGTGTAAATATTTCGCGTCATTTCACGGCGGGCGACAAACTGCTTCAAGAAGTGAGATTGCTCACTTCTATTGCCGCAAACACCTTTGTTGGCCGCTTGCCTCGAACCAGATCGTGAATATGGAATGCCCCACAAAATCGATGCCTACATTCAACTGTTTGCACGTCAATGGTTGTGTATGTGCACATCTAACGAAGCACTCCAATGAATTGCACTCCGACATTTTACTTGACCGGACAAGTCGGCCAATTCTTGCGCAAAATGTTTCTGCTGGATGCAATGATTGCCGTGTCGAACTGATCGGCATTAAACGTTGACGGTTAATCGAGCGGTGTCTTTTATAATCAAGCTAGAATCTTATTGAAGGACTGTAGACAATAAACAACGACTCTCACTGTCATCTGAAACGAATCGTTAAATTTTATGTTGGCAATTAAGTCTTTCTCACCATTTGATGTAACAAGTGAATCTTGTTGTAACGTAGCAATTCCTCTTAACGATCTGACCGGTATTAGAATAATCATTTTCAAAATCGGATGCTTATACTAGTCAAGAGTTTGTGTCGCCAAAATCAATGCAGCCGAAATGCCGTATTTAATGGTTTTCAACCGATATGTTTGCAGCTCTTCATTCGATTCATTTTGCCTAACGACGGATAAAAATTTGGTATCTTCGGTAGCCACTAGTATCTGCCGATACATCTTCTCTCTGTCGGTGATGAAAATATAGCGCCTAAATCCTGAATGTCCGACTTAACTGTCGGACCCACCATTAGCAAGTCGGTTTGCGACACATTTTGATGGAAATGTTGAAGTCATTCCGATTTTTCATCGCTTAGTGTTGGAAGAATTTTCGTCGCCTCTTCCAATTTCCAAAACTGCTGCACTTGTCTAACGGGACCAGTTTGTGACTTGCGACGCACCATGAAGTTGATTGTCCATGCGTCGTTTTTTTAGTTGTAGCTGTCCTCCCAGACACTATTTAACCAAAGACAGTGTTCAAGCCAATGTTCTGAACCAATAAGCAAATCAAATCTTTGCGAACAATTGAATTTACGGATCCGCTAGTTGATTTGCCATCTTTTCAGCTATGAAGTCTAGCTGCGACGCTGAATCAAGTAGCACACGGCACGGTATGGCTTGAACCAATTTTATGCGTGCAATTGTCATTGCCGTAGCTAAAAATGTATAATCGTTATTAAGCTCACAGGAAGGATTAGTTGGTAACGCTATCACTGAGCCCGAAGTAGACGAATTTTTGTTCGGTTCCGTACGATTTCCGATTATGTTCATTGGTGGGCGCAGAATTGCTGCTGTTTTCATCGGAATTAAAATGCAACAGTGGGTGGAAATTGCTCGAACAAGTACGGTAACTCGTTTCTGTTGGACACTTCGGAACAAAATGGCCTGTTCGCAAGCAATCTTTGCTTGCAACTTCTTGACTTCGACCATACGATTGAAAGTTGACAATTTTTGGATGCGGTCACAGCGATATATATATATATATATATTGTGTCTCGTTTTGTCACAAAATATGCAACGTTTGAGGATGGCTGAAACTAGCGACGTACGTTTCTTTTCTGCTTGGTCGAGCGGCGTTGTGTTCGATTTGCCGACTGAGCCGCATTTTCTAACACCAAGCAGCGATGCTTAAGTACATCAAGTAAAAATCAAGTTTAGCAGTGATTAGTTATATAATCATATCATCCCAGTGATGAACAGGTCGCTTCAACGTTCAAGTAGACGAACGTGTGCTTAAGTTGAGTCGATCAAATGTCGTAAATCACGGACCGAATTTTTCTCAACCGGCTTCTCTTTGAAAACAATTGTTTT
>JANTEX010258585.1:0-18434 GCA_024741295.1 Macrocera vittata | reverse complement strand
GGGGGGGGGGGTGGACGAACGGAGGCAGTCAATGTATTGTCGCTAAGTTTTGTAAGCTGTCTCGACTTTTACCTTTAAAGCTGTTATTAAGCCTGTTCGGGCTAGCTAAAAATCCTTAATGATCTAATATCCACATATAGTGTCGACAGTTCACTAAACAGATGACTCCTAGTTGTCGAAAGCATTTCAATAGAATGTTTCACTCTTTGGTTTTGTGCCACCATATGTGCAAATGTGATACCTAATGACAGTTGTGTTGATCTCTTCACATAATGTTGTCGAGCCAAGAGGCTATATCTGACTACTTGGTTTGTGCACGTCCAGTAGTTGCGACAATATTTATTTTGGCCGAATTCATAGTGTCGTAAATTTCTTTGAAGGATTTCAGAGACTATTTCGAATTGTTTTTGTTTTTTACTAGTACTACGATGTCGCCCACCTATTCTGCACCGACTTGTGTGTGCCGTCTCTAGCGTCCGCCCTAGCACAGCACATCTTGTTTGCTAAAAATTCAACTTGAAAAATAGTCGAAAATTGTCAAAGACAAACTAGAAAGCAGCGATTAAATGCTTGCCCCAGCCCTACCCCATCAGAAGTCTAAGTACTGGCTAGGCAGCTACTTAAATAGTTAACTTATACATTTGAATTTACTGCAACTTCGTTTTTAATATATATATATATATATATATATATTGTCTTGTGCATTTTGTTGCACACAAACAGTTGTAAATGGAAACTAGTACAGGAACTGTATCGCCGACAAGCTGGTCTGACCGGATCTATGCGACGGTCACACTCTAACACCGGTAAAAGCTTCGAAAATGGCTGCTATGGATCACTGTACGCTGTCAAAACATTAAACAGTCAATTTCGATTGGAAAAACACGACGGTTGCGTTAATTCGTTAGATTTCAACGAGACCGGTCATCTACTTGTGTCCGGTTCGGACGATTTGAAAATCATTCTATGGAAATGGGCAACACAACAGGCAACGTTAACATTCGACAGCGAACATATTCTAAATATTTTCCAAACGAAATTCATGAACAACAATTTAAACGGTCACATAAACATTGTGTCAAGCGGACGCGATGGTTTTGTTCGACATCATACGATAATGTCGAATGGTGGCCAACTAGTTGCATCCGTTAAATTGGCCAGGCATACAAAACCTGTACATACAATTGCTACATCGAATTTGAATCCGTACGAGATATTGTCGGCCGGTGAGGATGGCGTTGTGATACGGTCTGATGTTCGTAGTCAACATTCCGAAATATATCTAACAATTAAGTCAACGGAAAACGATACAGTCAAATTGTATAGCATTGCCAATCATCCGATGAGTCCGGAGTTTTGCGTTAGTGGCAATGATTCGTTTGTTCGGCTGTATGATCGACGCAACCTCAAGAAACCGCTAAGAATGTTCAGACCAGACGATTTTGCCGCTAGCTCAATGCGTCGTTACAATTCACATACGACATGTGTGGTTTATAATTATTTGGGCACCGAAATACTGGCATCGACCGAAGAGGATATTTATCTGTTCGACAATCTACCGACGGGGACCGTGCCGATTTTGCACGAATACACTGGACATAGGTGAGTATTTCATTTCCTTTTACATTTTTAATTTTTTGGCCAAATAGGACGCGAGCCTGTCCCACAATAGCTTTAGCATTTGAGAAATGGCAGTTGGTTAACAGTGTTCTGATTCAAAACGGTTCTTGTTGTCACAGATGTTTGTGCTACGTACTTTTCTCCTAATTGTTGCAGTCAAGATGTTAGGCATGCCTTGTACGGTCTGGAACTGGTAGAGGAGGGGAAGGGCTAAGTTATCGACGTAACCTAAGTTATGCCGCAAATACAAAAGAGCATTGAACCAAGGACGTCCCGAAGTTGCATAGACAAGGACGTCTCGAAGTTTGAACCGAACAAATTGGCGGGTCCCGATATTGTATATTCTCTGCATTATTACGGTATACATACCGACGCATGTAGACAAACGAAATTGTTTCTAAGCGGGCCTAATACCTTCAGTAGAACGATGTTAAAGCTCACAATAGGTGTCCTTACTGTACACTGTCAACTGAATCGAAATCTTTCTTTGATCAGCAAATCTAAAGAAACCTCGCCCATATATATATATATATGTGTCCATTTCGCATGTTCTTGTCAAAAATATGGACGGCTCTGAAAGGATGTACTCTTCGGGGTATATTCGCGGGCGAGAAAGGGCCAATGCGTAGACTGCTAGACTTTATCATGTAAGTAAACAGGTCCTAACCTAGAACGACGAACTGCTAGTACAATGGACCACCTTAGAGTCTTGTTACTGTCTGGAAATCGTCCTGGTGCCCTGTGCCAATTCTCAACTTATTTAAGAAAGATAATCGTTCGTGTTTTTTCCTGATACACACAGAAATCGGTCGACAATAAAAGGCGTAAATTTTTTCGGACCAAAATCGGAATTCATCGTCAGCGGTAGTGATTGTGGCAGCATCTTTTTCTGGGACAAAGAAAGCGAATCGATTATACAATGGCTATATGGCGACGAATCGGGAGCGGTTAATTGCGTCCAAAGTCATCCGACAATACCGGTATTGGCGGCGTCTGGCACCGATTACGATATCAAAATTGTGATACCATCTGCTTTATCTTTTCCGGTTCGTATTTTGCTTCTTCAACTTGTCGTTGAAATAAGAAGATTATGATTTATGTTTTAGAAGCCAGACTGGTGTAGTATAAGAAAATGCGTTCTTAAAAATCTATCATCACGACTACCATTAAATCCAAACCGCGAACCGGATGAAGATTTATTTAACTTTCTCGGCGTAAGTTTCGTTCAACGTCGTCGAATAATAAATATCAATTCTTCAAATAATGCAGATCCGGATTCGTATTAATCCAAAAACAATGAATTTTGTTTCATGTTTTCTAATTTGATTGTTTTGCTAATAAAAGACACTTTGTTTTCGTTACACCTGTGTGTTTATGTGTCGGGGCATTTAAAGTAGAATTTAAACGATCAATTGAGTAGGTCACTTCAGGTTGTTTTTTTTTAGGCACTGCTTGATTTGTACCAAGAAAATATTTCAAATTTGCGCGCCAAATATTTGAAGTAAATGGATATAGCGGCATCTGCATCCAAAAGAGTATACACACACACACACGCTTTTTTTCCCTCGCTTCCACTGGAATTGTCAAACCCAATCCATTCCACTTCCATGAACACAACTTATTGTTTAGTACAAGATTAATTGTTTGTGCAAACGCACACATCCACACACATGCCTCTCACTCTTTTCCATTTGATACCTTTTTGTACAACACACATTTTTGTTTCATTTTCATTCCAACTGTATTATAGCGGCTTTCAACAATTCGCCATTTGTTATTTGTGTTCCAGTGAAAAAGTGCGGTGTGTGTGCATTAGAATTTCGGATAAATTTTGTGTTTTTTTTTCCGCAATTAAATGCCGATTCAATTTAAAATAATTTCAATTGAAAATCAACAATAAAACAATGGCAAACATCGTATTAGACAAAGAAATGTTTTTCCGGCGCGTTAAGCGTCTGTACGCTGATTGGAAGGTGAGGCAAATTTTCATTATTTCATTAAAAAAAAAAATACAAAAAGCCAGCCAGCAGATTTGACGCTGTGAAAAACGGTCGGGAACGGGAAACGTGCACACGGCAGCGCACACATGTCTACGAAAAGTACGAAGCGCCTCTTTGTTTATGATAAATATGTGCAGAAAAAGCGCGCATAGTTTACGATTCTGTTAGTTGGGTTACAATTGTAGAGGTAGAAAATTGTTTAGACAAAACTGTACTGTTCCAAGTGATGGAATCGGAATGCACTGTGCATTCTCTAACATAATATGATGACATTGAAGTATATCCTCGCCTTTCGTTGCGTTACAGGACCCTACTTTTACTCATGATGATAGCATCGGAAAGGTTGACTGTATGATGTCCGCTGTCGGCGTCGATGAAGATATTTTGTACAGCAAATCGAACGCTCTACAGGTATAAAAAGACACACACACACACACACATGGCAACATTTCAAATTCAATTTGAATCAAAAAAATATATTTTTCTTTTACGTTGCATCCAGTCCTGGCTACTTGGCTATGAACTGACCGACACGATAACCGTGTTCACCGCTGATGCAATCTATTTCTTGTCGAGCAAAAAAAAAATTGAATTTCTTAAACAAGTGGAAAATCACAAAGAGGACAATTTTCCATCGATCAAACTGGTTGTACGAGATCGGGTATGTGGTATTTAAAAGTTTTTTTCTTTTAATAGCTTTCATTTTATGCCTTACACTTGTTTTCCTCAATTCAGAATGACAAAGATAAAGAAAACTTTAAAAAGCTCATCGATGCAATGAAGTCTTCCAAAGGTGGCAAAACGATTGGTGTTTTTGCAAAAGATGCTTTTCCCGGTGAATTTTGTGAATCGTGGAAAGCCGCTCTGAAGTCGGAACCATTCGAAAAAGTCGATGTGGGCGCATCGATTGCATACATAATGTGTCCAAAAGAAGAATCCGAGGTGCTTACCATAAAGAAGGCATGTTTGGTGTCAATTGATGTGTTCGGGAAATATTTGAAAGACTCCATTATGGAAATTATCGATGCTGATAAGGTAAGATAGATCACCATCAATATGAAATGCATTAAAAAAAAAACAAAAATAAAAATCTATGTCGAATTCTTAGAAAGTGAAACATGTGAAATTGGCAGAAGGTGTCGAACAGGCGTTTTCTGACAAGAAATTCGTTAGCGGTGTGGATATATCGCAATTGGACATGTGCTATCCGGCCATCATTCAATCGGGCGGTAATTACAGTCTTAAATTCAGCGTCATCAGTGACAAAAACTATTTGCATTTCGGTGCAATTGTCTGTTCGCTTGGCGCACGCTACAAAATGTATTGCTCGAATTTGACCCGTACGCTGTTGGTAAATCCAACTGATAAGGTTCAAGAGAATTACACGTTTCTATTGAAACTCGAAGAGGAAATTATCAAACTGTTGATACCGGGCAAAAAACTGAACGAAGTCTATGATGCAGGCATTGCGTTCGCTAAAAAGGAAAAAGTCGATCTGGTCGATAGTCTTACGAAAACGTTTGGCTTTGCGATGGGCATTGAATTTCGTGAAAGTTCAATTATTATCGGACCGAAATGTGGTGCCGTTGTCAAGAAGGGTATGGTTTTCAATGTTAACGTTGGACTGGCTGCACTGCAAAATAAAGAAGCGTCCGACAAAGAAGGAAAAGTCTATGCACTGTTTATTGGCGATACGGTGCTGGTGAACGATGAGACGACGCCACCATCCGTTGTAACGTCGCAATCAAAAAAGAAAATCAAAAACATTGCCATATTTTTGAAAGATGACGAAGAAGACGATGACGACGAAGACGATCAAACCGAAGCCGAAAAGGCACCGGAAATTATGGGTCGCGGCAAACGAACTACTGTGCTGGACACAAAGTTACGGTCCGAACACAGTTCAGAAGAGAAACGTAAACAACATCAAAAGGAATTGGCATCGGCCCTTAATGAACGGGCCAAAGAGCGATTAGAGCGTCAGGGTGATGTCAAGGAATCGGAAAAGGTTCGCAAATCAACGGTATCCTACAAAAATGTTAACCAAATGCCAAGGGAGAAAGAAGTGAAAGACCTGAAGTTGTATGTTGGTAAGTGAATTGTGGTTAACACGGGTGCTTTAATAATTTTATTGACTAACATGTTTTTTTTTTTTTTTTTAGATAAAAAATACGAAACAGTTATCATGCCAATATTTGGCGTACCAGTACCGTTTCATATATCGACCATTAAAAATATTTCGCAGTCAATTGAAGGCGATTACACCTATTTGCGTATAAACTTTTTCCATCCTGGTGCTACGATGGGTCGAAATGAAGGCGGCATGTATCCTCAACCGGACGCAACGTTTGTCAAAGAAGTGTAAGGTCTTTTGTTGTTCATCCCGCAACACAAAAAGACGGTGTCAGATTTTCATTTTCGACTCAAATTATTACTTTTCTACAGGACATATCGTAGTACAAACACAAAAGAGCCCGGTGAATTGTCGCCACCATCGACTAATCTGAATACAGCGTTTCGTCTGATCAAAGATGTGCAGAAACGTTTTAAAACTCGTGAGGCCGAAGAACGTGAAAAAGAGGATCTAGTCAAACAGGATACACTGGTGTTGTCAACAAACAAAGGTAATCCCAAGTTGAAGGATCTATATATTCGGCCAAACATCGTGACAAAACGTATGACCGGCTCATTGGAAGCCCACATTAACGGGTTTCGGTACACATCTGTACGTGGCGATAAAGTCGATATTCTATACAACAACATAAAGAGTGGATTCTTTCAACCGTGTGACGGTGAAATGATAATTCTATTACATTTCCATCTAAAGCATGCCATTATGTTTGGTGAGTTGAAATTAGAATAATATGCATCTGAATTGAATGAAATACACAAGACTTTTCTATGCATTATATAAACAGGCAAGAAAAAGCACATTGACGTTCAATTCTATACGGAAGTTGGTGAGATCACAACCGATTTGGGCAAACATCAGCATATGCACGATCGTGACGATATGGCAGCCGAACAGGCTGAACGTGAGCTCCGTTTCAAACTGAAAACGGCATTTAAAAGTTTTTGCGAAAAAGTTGAATCGATGACAAAACAACAGGTAGAATTTGATACGCCATTTAAGGAGCTCGGCTTTCCGGGTGCACCATTTCGTAGTACGGTATTGTTGCAGCCGACCTCCGGTAGTTTGGTGAATCTCACCGAGTGGCCACCGTTTGTCATCACATTAGAGGATGTTGAATTGGTGCACTTTGAACGTGTCCAATTTCATTTGAGAAATTTCGATATGATTTTTGTGTTCAAGAATTATAATCAGAAAGTGGCAATGGTCAATGCGATTCCGATGAATATGTGCGATCACGTTAAAGAATGGTTAAATTCATGTGACATTCGCTATTCGGAAGGTATTCAATCGTTGAATTGGACGAAAATTATGAAAACGATTACCGATGATCCATTGGGATTTTTCGAAAGTGGTGGCTGGACATTTTTGGATCCAGAATCGGAAGGTGAAAATGGTGGACATGCATCAGATGAATCAGAAGAAGACGATGCATATGAGCCGACCGATTTGGAGAGCGAAGAAGAATCGGACGATGATTCGGAATACTCGGAGGCGTCCGAAGACGATGATAGTGACAGTGACGAAGGTTCGTTTATTTTGTGCAGTCAATCAATATAAATGATATAAGACAGCTAAAGCTTCTATTTCTTTTTCTATGGCCAAAGACTAATGTTTAATTGTTATGTTTATATAGAATTGGGTAGTGAAGAAGAATCGGGCAAGGACTGGTCAGATTTGGAGCGTGAAGCTGCCGAAGAGGATAAAAACTATAATAAAGAGGAATTCGTTGACAGCCGAAATCACAAAAGTAAAAATTCCGATCGAGATCGTGATCGTCATCATCGTGACAAACATAAAGGCAGCAAAAGGTATGGCAAAGTTTTCTATCAATTTTTATATAATATACCCATAAGTTTGTGTAAATACTTTGTTTTAGGGTGTATCGAACTATATTTTGTAAAGGGTATAAAATAGTATGTGTTGCGTCATGCTTGGATTTCAATAGACGACGTTTAATCGATGAAATGATTTCGCGAGCGAGAAACTTGAAAATACTTTTTTTTAGTTAAGAATCGTAATCAAACTTTGACTGATAAAGAGATACTTAATCACACCGCGTCTTTATAGATGCAAGCCCTGCTTCTATATATCTCTTATTTCTTGGGCACCGAGCGCCAAAACTGAGCACTGATTATTATTGCGAGTCATATATGTTTTACCAAGCGGTTTGTTTGGTTACTGAAGTTCTATTATGAATCGTCGAGGCTGTGTTGACTCCATATTGGAACAGCGTAGTAAAGAATAAGTTGATATGGCTATATAAGCTTTAACCACAAACGGGCTTTGTTTTAGCATCTTAAATTGATGAAGCGTAATTTACTCCTTAAGACCACAATATGGCCACACTGTAGACAATATCGACTACGTTCAATTTATCGGCTGTGGCATCTCTTCCAAATACCATTGAGTCAGTCTAATAGCTGATTTTAGAGTAGTCTGCTTGACCTGTAGAATCAGTGGCAATAGATCCAGAACAACTTGCAAGAAAACCTGTATTGTCTTTTCAGTGCCACTTATCCTAACAACAATTCGTTGTTGTGTTATGTTGATTCTTTGATTGTTTTTCAACGATTTTTTTTACGGTTTATAGGGTTAGATTGATAGATTGTACATCGGGCAACGATCATAGACAGCCAAGCACTAAGACCACACAGAACCATTATAAGAACCGTCTGATCGATTTTCTCTGAAGAACAGTACATACTGCCCATGGTTTTCATTCTGTTCTGCCATGCGCACTTTTAGGTCTCCACAACTTCTGTGAAAACTAGAATCGAGTCCGATGATAAGTAAAAAAAATAATTGTAAAACAAAGAAGTTTTTTTTAATACATATATGTGTTTAAGAGCCTTTGGTCCGATCGGGCCCAAAAAAATAGGTTTCCTTCCTCCTCTGGGACTACACATTTTGTAAGATTTTCATGGCGATATGTCAAACCGTTTGGCCTGTACTTTGCGGTAAAGAAAACATTGACAAGCGAACGAGCGAGCAAAAGATCCAAAAAAATATTTTTTCCACTGGTCATAAAAACTTCAAAAACGCATTTTAAACGTATTTTGGAGGTACCTACCTTAGTTTTTTCGAAAAAGTAGACAAAACCAATACTCGCATACATATATATGTATGTGGAAGTTATCAGTAAAATCCGACCGCAAAGTTAAGCATCCACATCAATTGTATGATCAATAATTGGATATTTAAAGCCACCATAAATTGTTATTCGTGACCGATTCTTAACTACAAAAAAACTATCAATATTTTGTTTCTCGTAGACATTTCATCAAGAAAAAAAAACAAACAAAAACGTAATTTACTAAAATCCCGCAGTGTGATCCTTAAACATTTGCAGCGTCTCGCGATTTCGGTACACCCTATATTATGTATAAAAGCCTTAAGGGGATCTGTTGCCCATGTACTGGTTTGTGTCTCAGAAATATTTAATCATTCTCAGCAATACGAAATACAATAAAATAAAAATAATGTATAAAAAGTAACTTTCAAATTTATCGGCCCATTTCCGAGATTTTCTGCATCGTGACTCTTACATCGGTAGATTTTGAAAAAAAACCGATAAATTTTAAAATGTATTTTTGGGTTTTATTTCTATTTTATTGTCTTTCGTGATGCTAAGAATGATTTTTCAGTTTATGTGCTGGTTTTCTAGAACTAAATACTTTCGAGACACAAACCAGTCCTTGCGCAACAGCTCCTCTTAATTCACCAGGGTTATTAAAGCAGAGAAAGAAAGAACCTTCACACTTTTCTTTATTTATTTTTTGTATTCAAATGAATTGCCTATGGCCGGAACAGTCGAACCGATTCGCACAAGAAGAAAAAGAGGTTTGTTGATCAGTAACTTTGTTTGTTTATTGGTAATATTTTTTTTTTTGGGGGAGACTCGTTTTTATAATTTTCCATTGATTTCTATGTAAATAGCTATTTGCAATTATTTATAACAATTTTTAATTTACTACGTGCATTCACACAAGATATGACAATTCGTTCATGTTTTATGTCGACAATAAAAATTTGGATTTATTTTTCAAACGCGAATGACTGCGACATATCTATTTGTGTTAATACACGTAATTTAGAATTCTGTTTTTTAACGTGCGCTTATTTTTGCTTGTAATGTGTTTTTTTTTAAATTGTTGGCTAACACTAATGAGACAACTGGAAATTAAGGAAATAAAAAAAAAATCTGAAAATCGGCCCTGAAAAATATCTGACTCGACACGAATACGTATTTATATAAATGTATGCATATTGTACATGGAATATAATTTAAGTGTTGATTATATGGATGATGAGATTAATAATTACTCGGGTCTCCGTAGATTAGAGGTTGAGCAGTCGAGTGCCTATCGATGGACGTGGGTTAGACTCTTCTTCATAAAAAGCATCATTTCAAACTCAACCACATTAAAAACAATTTGCGCTGGTTTTTGAAACCGATATGTATAAACCTTGTTGCTAAATGATTTTCAAACACAATAATTGTTTTATTTTTGTAAGATTGCAAATGGTGGCAAGAATTTTTAAACATTTTTTTTTATTGCGACACTGGCTCAAGTCTCATAAAATGTGACAATGATCATATCCCGAATAACTTACCCAGCGCTCTTATTTCGCTCAACATCTAAATGAGCAGAAAAACCAAACAAGTTTAATTATGCATTTGCATGCAATTATGTTAAAGTTCTCAAAGCACTCCTTTTTTAATCCAGAATAAATAGTAAATGAGTTCAAAGCACATTGTAGCATGACTGTTCATGGCATATCCTTTCTTCTTACACCACGTTACAGTAGCTGAAATTTCTGTTTAAAAGACGGTAAAATGACTTTAGATAGGATATGTTCGCACCTAGAATAAATATGCCCGCTTCTGACCGACCTTCAAGTCTAGACCCGAATAGCATTACAACGTTTCATCAGCCCTAAAAAAATCAGCAAAATTCTGCCTTCCTCGAAAACCCAATCCGAAAGTTGCAATATTTTTTTGTTTGTTTAACCAGACTGCTATCAATTTACCTGACAGCCTGAGAAGAGAAGTTTCATAATAGTTGAGTATTACGTGTAACCTGCACGTCGTTTCCAAATTCTGTTATGTGTCAGACGAATAGCGCTGCAGGCGCCAATTATTACTAAAAGCCACAAAAGAGGAGATAAGGCTCAAGCTGGCTTCACATGGAGGATAAAAGCTTGGATTTAAACTAAGGATTTAAAGAGAGCCCAATGTATATAGCAGTAGTACGACAAATACTGTATCCGGTCCAACTTGGCATTCCACCACTTTTATTTAAATCCGTGGGTTAGATTTTGGATATATCTCTATACGCCTGGGCTAAAGATACATTCACTCGGTAAGAACAATACCGTGTAAGTCCGGGCATGATTTCGACGGGCCTGAGACAAAACGGTACCCAAAACAACCGTAAAACGTCACTACTAAGTATCCCGGTATCTCTGTTAAGGGACCAAATGGTAAGTTTGACTGTCTCCGGGCAACGCATTACGGCCAATTAAACTTTTGAAAACCCACATTTGAGAAATCAAAGTTGCAGCAGTAGATAACAAATTCGTTTACTGCTGCCTCTCTCCGACACAGACACGGAAACCTTCTCAGGTGTGGTAGCAGTGCTATTGCTTGGGCCTGGTGGATTCTCAAAAGCTCTCAAAACTGTATCAGGCGGCGCGTTTTTTTCCAGAATCCATTCGAGCAAACACGTTCTGGGAGGTTAGTCGATCTCTAGCTCTCTTTTCATGGATCTAGAAATAGAACTTAGCCGAAACCTAAATATTGAGTCGGTTTGCAGTCATCTTCAATTTACACAGCTCCAGAACCCTTCACAGGTTTGACAGTAGAACTAGTGCTTGCGCCTGGGACCTTAGAAGCTTCTACAGCCATGCCAGCAGAATCGATAAGCCTCGCGCCGACTCTAGGCTTTCTCAAGAGCTCGTCAACTATGCTGGATTATTTAACCTCGAACGAGTTTACGTATGCGTAGAGCTGCAACTTTAGTTGAGAGATGAAAGAAGTGTCTTTCTAGGCAAAAGAATCGATGTTGCGAGTAGTCACACAGGATGTGCTCCATCAACTCTCTATCTCTTTCTCTCTCTCTCTCTCTCTCTCTCTCTCTCTCTCTCTCTCTAACAATAACTGCCTAAACTCCGCCGAAGGGTTTTATACTATAATGCGATGTTGTAAATATAATGAAGAGGTGGATATTTACAGACACAGACTTGCATCAAGTCTTGCCTCCTTCTTTTGATAGTCTGTCTTTATCGAAATGACAGTAGGCCTTACTCTTTTGCACACATTATAGATGGAAAAGAGGCAACATAAATTTAAAAAGTATATTGAAATCGCAACACACGATGAAGCACAAGTGATTCATTCGTTCTCAGATCAGATAAAAACTACATAGGTTGGGACGCAATATGTCACTTAGTTAGGGCCTATGATTGGGTTTAACTATAATCACTTAGCACCGAGATATTAATATTCATTATTTGTTTCTTTTTTTTTGTGTTAACATTTTCGATCATTTTTCTTCTTCAGCAGTCCATCAAAAGGTAGCAGCAGTAGCCGGGATCGTCATCATTCATCGTCCGATCGAAAGGACAAAGACAAAAAATCTTCTTCGTCACACCATAACGACAAGAAAAGATCCCGAGATGATAGTCGTGACAGTAGTAATCATAGAAGTTCAAAAAAATCAAAGTTAGTAGCAAATATGCAAATATAACAAACATTTTTGGCGCAATCTATAGCTTAACTTTTACAGGAAATAGAAATGGCGACGGATCAACACAATATATGTACGAGTATCCTCGAGTTTTGTTGTTTTTTTTTTTTTTTTGTTTCATTAAAAAATTTCGTTTTCTATTCTATTTCTTTTTTATGTTGCTTACACTAAATGTAATCGTTATTTGAGAAGACGAAATAATGTCTTACACAATTTTAAATCCATATAATATTAAGTGTGTTACAAAGCAACAACAAAAATAAATCATTTTTAAGAAATACACTTTTTTTGTTAAATACAATTAGAAATTAAAAAAAAAAGGAAAAAAGATTTTTATTGTAGGAGAAATAGAGGGGATGTGTGTTCACAATTTACGAACGATAGGCTCGAGTTTTTCGTTCACACAAAGAAGAGAATCTTACGATTTCTATTTCGAAAAAAAAATGTCTGTAGTCGTAAAATGAAATTATTCGCATTATGAGATCCATCAAAAATCGAAAACGTATTTTATGGATTGCCATGTAAGTTTGATAAATTATTTTGGTGCCATTTAAATAACATTTTTTATTGCCTGTATTCCTTTTTCACGTAGATGTTTTCAATGGATAAACAAAAGACGGTGCTATTCAATAACAATGCTACAATGAACGGGTAAGTGAAATTACTATTTGGATGTTTGTCAACAAATGTGTTTTAACGAATATTAATAAATACTGTTTTTATGCGTAAGAGAAGTATTTGAATTATATGGTCGGTTTTCACATAGCATACGTGTGGGTTATCATATATAATTGACATTACTCCTAAAACATGAACTTATATCTGCCAGTGCTTACTTACTCATGCTTGTATAGCATAACGTAAGAAGACAGTTTAGTCGATTTGGTGTTTTTTTCTTTCTCCAATTGTATATTTTCTACAACAATTGAACGTCTTAACCAATTTCCTTTATTTTAGGTTCTATTTCAAGTGTCCGCCTTTTTTGTATAATGTTTGTTAATAAGTTTTATCAAATTAACAACAATTATTCAAGATTATTCATATTTTTTTATTATTTTCTAATTTATAATTGTTACAATATTTTTTGTTTAGCTTAATTTCTTTTAAATAAGTGTTTATCATCTTTGCTTAAACATAAAAGTACGTTTCTTTTTGTTTTTAAATATGTTTATAATGAAGCCTAGAAGTTAATATTTATATAGACAAGGTAATTTATAATTTATTCAAATAGTTGCCCCTCCTGATTTGATTCGGTATAAATTTCAACAGTTTTTGATAATTTTAAATTTTGGGGTGCGCACACAAAACTAAACATACACAATTGATTTCCTTAAAACGGATATACACATTTTGCGTTTACATCGTAACATAGCTTGTTCAATGAACTTTCTTTTCTTTTTTTTTTGTTAGTAGAAAATATGGGGCATTCTTAATTTTTTCATTTTCTTATACTTCTAAGTCTAACTATAGATCTTTTTCCTTGTTTTTCTTTTTGCATTCAAAAATCTTTTTTAACTTGCAACTGTTTAATGGTTTATTTAATGGAATCTCGATGCGGAAAAAAATTACATTTTATATGTGTATAGTTAAAAGTTTTTAATTATATATATATATACATGTATATATATTAAAAAGCGGCGTACTAAGAGCAAAAAAAAAATTGTTACAAAGATTTAGATAAATTTATAATTTCTTTTTTGTTTTTATCCATATTAATTTTATCCTATTTTTCATGCCGAGCAATTTGTTTAAATGACCGTGAGTTGAAATTAATCTAACATCTGTTTTATATCTTTAGTTACTTTACCATCATATTTGTTTTTTTTTTTTATTTTTTATCTTTATGAAGCTTGTGTAAAATCTTTTTTTTTTTATTTTTTTTGTGTACATACTTCACTGTTTTTTGTTTTTGTTTCAATGTCAAACTGAGACGTTTTCTGTTCCTTTTTGCCTCTTTTACACAAAATTAAAAACAACTGCCCTCTGGTGGTTGAGGTAAATTTAAATTATCTTTCATGGTCATAATTCTACGAATTTCTTGCAACATTGATTTTATAGTATATTCGCGATTCCATCGTGTCAGCATTGGAACTAATCTATGATCGATCTGAAATTTCATATATTTTTTTGTTTAAATTTTACTCTCTTACAATACAGGGGTTCAAAGAGTAAAATAAAATTAATTGGCACACTTACAACTCCATTACTTTGATTAATGCAATTAATGTTGATTTTGGAAAGAAATCTGAGTGTCGGCGGTTCATCTGGATACGATTCCCCACAATCTATTCTCAGCGAATAAATACGGTTCTCGTATGGAGTCTTTAGGGACACACAGCGAAGGTAAAATCAAATGAAAATGATAACGAATGTGAATATAAAAAAAACACGGCTAAACTATACCCTTGGCGGTCCAATTATCATTCCAGTCCAATGGGTCAGAGTCATGTCATCGTCATTTTCTAGGCCCCACGAAATGGTTCCATCGCCGACACCTTTCTGTCCTTGTTCGAGCTCCTCCAAAAGACGAAAATTACGAGGTACAACTAAAAAAACCAAAGCAAACAACACTATTTAGAATTCCCACAAAAATTATTATAGGCACCATACACTCTTTATACATTTTGCTGCCAAAATCTTTGCATCAGTGATTCAAGATATGCAAAACTTAACATGTGAAAGAAAACGCGTTAAGAAAAGAAACAAAACTGATTCAATTTGGCAAAGGTTAAATACTAGCGGTTAAAATTTCCAATGAATTCCAACTCGTTTCTACGTTCTTTCAGAAGTTAATGACATTCAAATGCTGGTACACAATGACTGTTGGTCGACATGAGTCTAACAAGGAGCAATAATGAAGCTTCTCTGAAAGATTGGCAGGCGAAAGTAGAATCGATAAATAGAAATTAAAAAAATTCAACAATGAATGGTTCGTCTCAAGAATTTGGCAGTCCATATTTCAAAATAGCCTCCGTGGTAGAAGACCTTCAATAAATACCAATTATTTGTGCCAGAATTTGCTGGATTCTAATGATACAGCCACACAGTTTCCAGTAGAAATTGATGACATTCAAATTGTAAGGAGCGAATGTGGAGGTTCTTTGAAAAAGGCGTGTGGCTGGCAGAAAAATTTCCAAATGCAACATGCAAATGAATGTTAATCAAGAAACGAACCTTTTGCTTCGGTTTTTAGCAGAACAGCATCTCTGCTTACACTTACTTAAATCTGGCCGTTGCTGTGAAACTCTCAAGTATAAAGAAGTTATATTTTAAACCTTTACAATTTTGCTGTGTGCTTGACACAAAAAATAAGTCTATCCAACATCCTTTTCCCTTTACCGTTGCAGATTAATCTTGATCACGAGTAGCTGGCAATAAAGTGGAACTGAAAATTAGGAATTTAAAAAAATGCAACATGGAATTCGTATCTTTGATGTCTGAACGGAATGGTTCAAGGCTTTTCGAAATCGCTTCAGGTAATTTATTAGGTCTACAACAGCCAAAGTGAAGAACTTAAATGTATGTCACAATTATTTGTGCTCGATGAATCGTGAAACATGGCAATGTTGTGTCTTATAATACAATCACTACTCCAAAGTCTTGCTGGCTACAGTTTTTAGACGTCTAAGCATCTCTTGTACTTGCACTTAAATCTGCCCGTATCTGTGGAACTCTCATCTATCAAGAAGTCAACAGTCTAGCAACAGTTATGTTTAAACATTCACAATTTTGCTGTTCTTCACAATAGTTTATCCGATTCTCTTCTCCGTTTTCCCATTTTGCAGGTCAATCAATTGTATGTCAAGTTAAAGTAACGGGTCGTAAATTACGCGCAAACACCTACATATATGGACAATTTTCAGATACGTTTCTGGACTGGAAATCTAAACCCGGCGAACTTTTATAGGTGAGTTGAAATAGTTATTTATACATTGTAAGCTGTAGTTTATATAGTTTAGATTTAGAATTCGTAACTCACAAAAAAAAAACCCCAAAAGAAACTTTAAAAGTAAATTGATTGAATTTAGGCACTTGACCGCAACGTTAAACATAATTGTATGGGCTGAACTCCAATATAACTTAAACCATTCGAAAGAGCATCATTCCCCGACATTGATTTTAAGTTCAAGCGCTACAACGGGCATCAAATCGTTTTTAATCGGATCTCTTTTTCTTGGCAATGTTCAGATTTAATCCTCGAAACAAATGGAAGATTAAAATCACCTATAATGACAGATTAGATTAGATTTGATGTTTGGTTCTTAGATACAGCTTCGCTTGGTCCCCTTTCGAACCATTGTGAATTGTGTCACTCTTACTTGTTCCCACGCAGATTGAGCCAATTGTAGAATGTGAGCAACTCTGCGTGCGGGATTTTCCATATTTTTTGGAGAAGTCTGCTGTTGCACAGGGCCCCCACATTCACATAGTAAATTCTCCACAGTCTCATCCTCATAAACAGAATCCACAATACCACCTTCATGTTGTATATGTGTTTCCTGAATTTCCTTATTATCCTTGTGATGGCCATTAGCTTCGGCCTGTTTGCTTAACATATGTGTTGGTCATTTTAGGTAAAAGGAAGTACTTCTCTTGAATGCCTAACACTAGGTTTTCGTTCCCACATTTCTTTAGTTTTCCTTTCAGTCCATTCTCTTAGAAGTTTTTTTTTTGCCCCACTTCTTCTCCTACGAACCACACATTGGTTCGGGTTACGTAAAGGAAACAGAGGATCCTAGCTAACGCATTGGCTCTTTCATTTCGTTCGATTACCTCATGGCTTGGTTCTTCTTGTGAATGTTACTATAGTATTGTTATTTCGCTATTGTCTGGAAGTGCTTTATTAGAGGTCGAATGTCGAATGCTCCCTCAAGATATCGAGAAACGCATACATCGGTATTTATTATCAGAGTCATGTGACGAAAGTTTGTAGGAGGGTCCTCCACTATTGATCGGAGTAATTTTTGCTACGGTGATCGTTAATCGAACTGTCTAAATTTCAGCATCTAAAACTGACTACTTTTTGAGAATCTGCTTAATTAGGTGCGAGATGTTTTGATTAAATGCCAGATGAAGTGCTGGACGTGATTTTCCGGTATTGAAATGTGTTAATTATGGGTGGCTTCAACCATGACTTGTGCGAAAGGTTGGCTATTTAACCCAGGTTAAAGCTTTTTGGAACACTGTTGGCCACAACTTAGTCCAAAACAATAAATATACACACTTCGATACAAATCAAACACATTGAACGTCCTAAAAAAGTGCCCGATTCACATTAAAAAATAGCGTCATACCACTCACAATTACTAGGCAAAACAGATTAAATCCTATGAAACGAGACATTTTATGTGTCGTGGCAAAATTGGACAATGCAGTTCTTTTAAGGTTTATTTTGTAAAAGGAAAATGGGAACACATTTTGTTCCAGTAACCCATCCTTTATCAATCGGCGGTCTTTCATAATTCCAGAAACTCCCATACAAACTTTTTTTTCCCCCCCGAGTGAAACAAAAAAAATTCGGCAGCTCACCACCTTTCGATTGGCCAGGGGAAAGTTTCTGTGCAAAAAGTTATTTTCAATACCCATGCATTTGGCCCACTGGGCAACAAAAAAAAACGCACATCGATACGCTTATCATCATACACGGCGATGAGGTAATTTCTCAATTTGACCAGTCATAGAACATGTTTTTTTTTGTCAGGCGGAGAAGAGGGCTGTGGGGTTGCCCACCCTTTTATGTTTTCGTTTTGCAATTTCACAGAAAAAAAAGGTGCAGAATGCAGTACAATTACAAAGGTGTGGTTGATTCAATTAGGGCGAGTTATATAAAGAAAATCCAATTTTGATTACATTTTTGTATATTTTTCAGCTCACTTATGTCAATGAGCCAATTTTAAATAGGGAGATGGGGGGAGGCGATGAAACAAACGA